>CP136067.1:206559864-206629580 GCA_032622095.1 Siphonodentalium dalli
ATCTTGGATTTTACTCTTTGCATGACTAAATTCTTTGGCGCGGGCTACAACAGGTTGTAGCTTTGGTCAGAACTTCATGAAATTTGTCATGGATGTTAACAATGACATGTAGATGGGAACGAGTGATTTTGGGGTCATTCGGCCAAAAAACATGGCCGCCAGCAGCCATCTTGGATTTTACTCTTTCAATGACTAAATCCTTTGGCGCGGGCTACAGGTCGTACCTTTGGTCTGATCTTTATGAAATTTGTCATGAATGTTGACATTGACATGTATATGGGAACGAGTCATTTTGGGGTCATACGGCCAAAAAACATGGCCGCTGGCAGCCATCTTGGATTTCAAAATTCAATCCATTGGCACGGGATACAGGTCGTACTGTTTGTCTGATCATCATGATATTTATCATGGATGTTAATATTAACATGTAGATGGGAACGAGTCATTTTTGGGTCGTTTGGCTAAAAAACATGTCCGCCAGCAGCCATATTGGATTTTACTCTTTGCATGAATAAATCCTTTGGTGCGGGCTACAGGTCGTAGCTTTGGTCGGAACTTCCAGAAATTTGTCATGTATGTTAACTGGTTCGCTGCTAAATATCCTACATACACATAATAAAATGCGTATATTTATTTCAATAAACAGAAAATCATTGAATTTTATGCTCGGAGTAGGTAATTTGCACTCTTTTCTCAAATATGACCCCCATATATATACATTTGTGATTATGTTATGAGCCTGGATGTCTCACTAGGCTATGGTTATGATCCTGGATGTCTCATTAGGCTATCGCTATGAGTCTGGATGTCTCATTAGGCTATGGCTATGGGCCTAGATGTCTCATTAGCCATTAGGCTATGGTTATGAGCCTGGATGTTTCATTAGACTATGGTTATGGGTTCTGGATGTCTCATTAGGCTATGGTTATGAGTCTGGATGTCTCATTAGGCTATGGTTATGGGCCTGAATGTCTCATTTGGCTATGGTTATGAGCCTGGTTGTCTGTTTGTCAAAGTAGGTTATGGATATGAGCCTGGATGTCTGATTAGGTTATGGTTATGAGCTTCATTGTCGGCCGCCTTTGGGCAAAACATTTGTAAATTTTCTCAAACTTTTCGCGATAGAAGTACCTTTTCTGACAATTTTATTGGTCGGCATCCATTCAAACTTCACAATGTCACAATTTAATTATATATTTAACAATATTTCTTAAATATTACCTGACAAACGCTATTTAAATGATTAAACTAAACAAGAGTAGACTAAACAAGACAGTGTAATTGCCAAAGCCCATATCTGGGCTTCCAGCACTCTTACATAGGGTCCAAATATGGGCTTTCAGCACTGAACCAGTTAACAATGACATGTAGATGGGAAACGAGTCATTTTGGGGTCGTTCAGCCGAAAAACATGGCCGCCAGCAGCCATCTTGGATTTTACTCTTTGCATGACTAAATCCATTGGCACAGGCGACAGGTCATACCTTTGATCAGATCATTATGAGATTTGTAAAGGCTGTAGATGGGAACAAGTCATTTTCGGTAATTCGGAAAAAAACATGGCTGCCGGTGGCCATTTTAGAATTTACTCTTTGCATCAATAAATCCTTTGTCACACCATAATCACCACATCCCTGATCCGATCATTATGAAACCTGTTATGAATGTTGATATTGACATGAACATCTAGTCTTACTTAGACATTTCAATTAGCACTTTTCCTATTCCTCCATTTACTGTCGACCATTAAATTATTCCCCTACCTAAGTTGAGCTACAGTGTCATTGACACTTTCATTTTGGTGAGAGTGACCCCTTCAGCGCAACTTACTTCTATTCTATTAACTTCAGGAGCCTATATTCAGCATCGGAGATACCTGTGGCCCCCCTTTGTGGGACATTGCACACATTTTTATCTTAGACAGAGCCTTTATTTAGCGGCACTTAGTCAGCAATCTGCAACTGATGATGATCCTATCAAAATATTTTGGAATTTTTTCAACTCATTAGGATTCAATTTCATAATTGTCTAAATTCTTCTTTTGGCATAAAATAAAATCTGTTTTTTTAGGAGTATGTTCTAAAAGTAAACTCCCTTGTTGTTTATCGATGCATTTATTAAAGTGGCGTGCTCATTTTAAACTGATATATTTTTTTAATTTAAATTTTACTCATTTTAACGACACGCCCCTGTGGTTGTACTCATTTTAACGACACGCCCCTGTGGTTGTACTCATTTTAACGACACGCCCCTGTGGTTGTACTCATTTTAACGACACGCCCCTGTGGTTGTATACTCATTTTAACGACACGCCCCTGTGGTTGTACTCATTTTAACGACACGCCCCTGTGGTTGTATACTCATTTTAACGACACGCCCCTGTGGTTGTACTCATTTTAACGACACGCCCCTGTGTTGTACTCATTTTAATGACACGCCCCCTGTGGTTGTACTCATTTTAACGACACGCCCCTGTGGTTGTACTCATTTTAAACGACACGCCACTGTGGTTGTACTCATTTTAACGACACGCCCCTGTGGTTGTACTCATTTTAACGACACGCCCCTGTGGTTGTACTCATTTTAACGACACGCCCCTGTGGTTGTACTCATTTTAACGACACGCCCCTGTGGTTGTACTCATTTTAACGACACGCCCCTGTGGTTGCCAGTAAATGACTAACATTGATTGTATTGTTTTCAGAAATTAACTATGTTCAGTTTGAGAGAGAATAAGATTAAAGAACTACCGCGTGGGATCGGGAAGCTCGTTAATCTCACGACGTTTGATATCTCACATAATCATCTGGAACACCTGCCCGAAGGTTAGTATTGTCGGCACGATGGTCAGTGTTTTCGGACGGAGGTCAGTATTGTAGGACGAAGATATAATACATTTTGGAATCCTATTTATTGGTGGGAAACGTTCAGATGGGCGTTAGTTGACTTAATATATGAACATTTCCTAAGGGAACTACATGTCCCCCCGATTTTTTTTTTTGGGTGTCTATTAAAATAGCCGGAGTCTGTCCAGAAAGTGTCCGGATGATAACTTTATTTTGGTTATCGGATCCGAAACCAAATTTTTTATGTGGGATTACCAGTTCAAAATACAAAATACAGGTCATATATGGGTTTTGGTCCACCCTTTTTGTCAGAGTTATGTCCCCTTTTCGATTTAAAATTGTTCGTCCATCTGTTCGGATAGTTACCGGGTTATCGGAATGAAACCAAACCAAATTTGGTATGTGAGTTTATGAGCTCCAAATAGAGATCAAGTTCGAATATGGGTTCGGTCCGCCCAGTCTTGCCGCAGTTATGGCCTCTTTTTTACTTAGAATTTTGTCATTTTGAGGTTTCCTGATGAGAACATTACAGGTAGTATGTGATGTCGGATCTGAACCAAATTTGATATACATGTATGAGATTATCAGCTCCAAATACAGGTCAAGGTCTTGTTGACTTAGAATTTGCCAATTGTCTTGGTTTCTGGATGATAACTTCCGTTTTTGTTATCTCATTGTCCAGATCTCTTGATATTTGGTTCAAATTTCAGAAGATAAAGGCAAAGTTTGAATTTGGTCACGGTCCAATGATTTTTTACTGAGTTAAAATAAAAAGAAGGCTATCCTCACTAACCCTTCTATGACTGGAGCTTCTTGAAATTTTGCGAAACCCAATACTAGGGAGCCTTGTATAAATAAGAGAATTCATTGGCCTAATAATATTTACATTGACCTTGTAAGCCAATGCATTCTCTTATATATGCGAGGCTTCCTGTGGGAGATTCATATATAAAAGAATTCATTGGCCTAACAATATTACATTGACCTTGTAAGCCAATGCATTTTCTTATATATGCGAGGTTTCCTGTGGGAGATTCATATATAAAAGAATTCATTGGCCTAACAATATTTACATTGACCTTGTAAGCCAATGCATTCTCTTATATATGCGAGGCTTCCTGTGGGAGATTCATATATAAAAGAATTCATTGGCCTAACAATATTACATTGACCTTGTAAGCCAATGCATTCTCTTATATATGCGAGGTTTCCTGTGGGAGATTCATATATAAAAGAATTCATTGGCCTAACAATATTTACATTGACCTTGTAAGCCAATGCATTCTCTTATATATGCGAGGTTTCCTGTGGGAGATTCATATATAAGAGAATGTACTGGCACAGAATCTTTAATGCTGCACCGCAGTTCCCGTCATGAAAGGATTCATTAATAAAGTAAGGAAGAAAGGGTAAACTTAACCTCTTGTATACTGTACTTCCATCCTGATTATACAGTAATGCCCAAAATAATCGACTCCTTAATCACAGCATAATTATGGGTAACTTTTCAGGATTTGTCGCAAATATGGCTTGTTGCCATTCATTGGAAAGCTCTCATTGAGAGCTTTCTAATGAATGGTAACAAGCTATATTTCCGACTAAATCCTGAAAAGTTACACATAATTCTTCTGTGGTTAAGGAGTCGATTATTTAGGGCATTACTGTATCTAGATTATACTAAACTCAGAAATTAGTTGAAAGTGTGTGATATTTACATGCGCTCGCGCAACAGTATGGCGATCAATCAGATTCGTAGGTTAGTGTCACCCTACCGATTTCAATCCATGACGTCGCCCTTACGCTGTACATGCCGGCGACGTTACTGAGTAGATTATAGAGTTGACGCCCTTGGCACTGACTTCCGTTACTAGCTCGTTGCTATATAAACAAACCAGCGATGTGGCTTTTGTCGGAAATTGACAGTCAGTACATTCGCCCTGTATACATGTACTTTCAGAAAATACAAAACACCACAACGTTATACCCCACCAAGGTCAGTGTCTCGATATCATTTGACCAAATTTCTTGACATGAAACCGCGACAGACACGGCGTGAAATACATCGCATTGAGTAAACAATTTCCCATTGTTTCAATTCAACTTCAAGATCGCGGTAAAATCTAAACCGCAATTTGTAAGTGGTAAACATCTGAAAAAGACATCAGGTACATGCAGAAACTAATTGTTGTGCATATTTATTTCTATTTGAGGTGGCAATTTTTTATGTTTATCAGTATTTTTAACGATAAGAGCGATGGAAATTGGGGGACTATATTTTATCTAGCGCATTAAATTTTTACTAAAAAGTCGTGTTTTCTATGGCCGCACAATTCATTGACAATTCCGAGCCATTTGTTTGTCTAAATAACATTTTTAAGTTCGAAGAGCATTAGAATGGGGATAACAGTGTGGTGTTTTGTGATTTCGGAAAGGTACCTGTACATGGTGAATATACTGTGGCAAATACCCGTTAATGGGCTCCCTCCGGCTCCGCCGTCGCCCATTAACTAAATTTGCCACAGTATATTCGCCATGTACCTTTCCGAAATCACAAAACACCACACTGTTATCCCCTAAATAAAATTATTGAAGATTGTAATTGTCTTTTTTTGCTAACATTAAATTAAATGAAATAAAATAAATTAAGTAAAATACAGTGAAATTATTTTTTTTATTACATTTTTGCGCACGTTGGCATCTCTCTGAGTGCATTCTAGTTCAGGATTGTTATTGATACTAGCCTTTCAATGGAGTCAGTTTTAATATTTTCATGATATTCTAGAAAATGGCCATACCATTAATGGCTCAGCAGACGATGTCATTCAGCAGTAAATGAGTTACGTTGAACGGATTTGGCTCATATCAACTTTTGAAATAACGATTTCAGACCGAATTCATCGATATTTGTTCAAATTCTCATTTTTTAAAGCAAAAGTAGCGATTAGATTGTTTTTGTTGCAATATTCTAGCAATGGACTTACCGGTGACTTTTCAGGATTTAGTCGGAAATATGGCTTGTTGCCATTCATTGGAAAGCTATCACTGAAAGCTTTCAAATGAATGGCAACAAGCCAAATTTCCGACTAAATCCTGAAAAGTTACCCATAATTCTGCTGTGGGGAGAGTGAGGTCCCCAGAGGGTGAATTCATTTACACAACCCTGCACATGTGGCTAGCATCACTATATTCACCCTCTGGGGACCTCATTCTGCTTAGGACCCATCTTCTTTGGAAAGCATCTTTATTATCAAATTAACAAGTTTTTTTATTTCTTTAGAATTTTTCACTGAGATTATTTTCTTTTTTAGTTAAATTGCTCTATATCCAGGCCTGGAAATCTCAAGGCGGGCTGGCGGGCTGCCCGCCTACAGCCCGCCTAGAATTTTCCAAGGCGGGCTTTTTATAGCCCGCCTCGTCTACGATAGGACATTTATTATTTAGTTATTTTATTGTGTTTAATGAGTAAAATACTGCATCGAAATCGTAATTATATTGTACAGTGTGGGGACTGTGCACATGCGTGACCTGACGGTAATGTCAAATGGGAATTATAGCGGAATCAGTAAATTCCGGAACGAACTGTTTCGTAAATCTGATCTTTTGATCGATTCTCACACATTTTATGACCAAAATAAATTATTTCTCTTCATAAGATTGAGCTTACAATATATTTCACTGGATAAAATGAACACATGTTTGTGGATAGTGAGAACCAAATGTCACTGTCCCAATTAAGTTCAACCTTTCGTTCCGTTTCCGGTTCCTATCAGTGAAAATTGTATTTAGCTTGCAGCCGTCTTTTATCGCTTCGATTGACAATATTTTAATATAATTAGCTAAATATATCCACGTATTCTAGTTTACACTGTTATTCAATTATTAAAGTTCAGAAACTATTTTCTATGTCCCCAATTGCAAACACCCAGTAAATCTATAGATAGCGACTTGACTGCTGCAAGCAGCAGTCTGCGATCGGCAATGGAATATGGATTACATTGAGAGAAAAAGCAGTCAATATTCAAGTGCAAATATACTGGATTTAATATTGTTCTTGATTGTGTATTTTATGTAAAATTACACTTTCATGGAGAATGCTTTTAACGTGGACAAACTCACCCAATTCCGTTGCATGGGTTGGACACCGACTGACACATTGTTGAGTACAAACACTCTTACATTTTGTTTCTTGTTCATATAAATTATCATAACATATAAAACATCGTTAAATATTCACCATACCATAATTACTGTGGGGGATTTTGACATTCACAACTCTGTGGACACTTTGTTTCCACATAAACAAAATTTATTTAGATGGAGTTATACAACATCAAAAATAGACAAACTAACGGCATTAGTAACTCAGATAAAATAAATCATAACTTTAAAAGTTGAGGAGGGCTATAGCCCTCCTAGGAATATCTAGGAGGGCTATTAATAGCCCTCCTGGATTTTCTAGATCGCCAGCCCTGTATATCCCAAAAATTACAGATGTCACATGTGTAATTTTGGGGTTCCCAATGGGTGTATTTCCCATTGTAGCAAGGCTACTTTCATGTCTTGATTACGTATTTGTTGAGATTTTTACAAGTAGCAATGTTTAGGATTTTCATGGAACACCAATAAATCTTTTTCATTGTAATGTCCCATCGATTTATTGAAATCCATAAATTTGGTGACACAATACAGATCACAGTGACCATGCAAAAGGCAGAATCATTAATCGGGCTTATTAAGATTTTAAAATTAATATCATTAGACTGATTGTTTTAACCTACAGACATCTCACTTACCAGCCTCTGTGATGTGCTCCATGTTTCCATCGACATAAACCAGCTAGTGAAATCCTTTGGGATAATACTGGTTTACGACGACGCCCCACGCATATATTTTTCTATAGCAGATTTACGGCAAGACCAGTAGTTGTATTTTTTTGTCGGATTTAATCGATTTTACCCCACAAATTATATATAGTATACATGATGCTATATACATTGGAAAGATTGACATCATAGGTAATAATGATGTATTATAAATCTAATTTTCATGTTAAATTGCGCTTAGAATATGCCGCATATTTACAAGCAACTTTTCATTTAATTCACACTGTCATTTCGGGAGGTCAAACGAATTCGTATTTATGTAAACAATGTGATAAATATATATTTTTCACATTACATTACTACTTTCATTTGACATCTCTTGTGGAATTCAGAACAAAATATAATATTTTCTATGGAATAAATGTGACATATTTATTGGGGATTTTAACCTTTAATTTGAATAATGGACTTTACAGTACATTCTGGATCAAAATAAAGCACAGAACACACCACAGTACCTCGACAAAAACAACATGTTCACAGATTATTTGACTGGATAAGTTGATAATACAATGTTTTGGACCTTCTTTCAAATTGTATATAATATGGAATATGTTTTATATAATGTGATCTGGGAATTTGAAAATGAAGTGGGCCTTTTACCGCGATCTAGAAATACATTTTACATGGGGCTTTGATGTAAAACAGTATTATGCCAACAGATGTCACTAACTGGTTTACGTCAAAGGAAACTGGGACTACTGTGATTGAATTCATTTCTGATATTAACCCTTCCTTCCATGACTGGAGCTTCCTGAAATTATGTGAACACCCTGTGGCAATGTATTCTCTTATATATGCGAGTCTCCCATATGGAGCCTTGCATATATAAGAACATACATTGGCCAAACAATATTTAACTTGGCGTGTAAGCCAGTGCATTCTATTAGTGGTATAAATGCGAGGCTCCTTAGGGATACTCGCATATATAAGAGAATGCACTGGCACAGGATCTTTAATGCTGCACCAGCGCAGCTCCTGTCATGAAAGGGTTAAAGGGACACAGCGGTGTATGATACTGATTATGATCCGAGATCACCTCTCTCCACTCCTGAAGCCTTAAAGGTTCACTGAATCTGGCCATTTATGGCATCATCTCCTTTTTAGCTCACCTGAGACAAAGTCTCCGGTGGAGCTATAGTCATCACTCCTCGTCCGTCGTCCGTCCGTCCGTCTGTCTGTCTGTCCGTCCGTCCGTCTGTCTGTCTGTCCGTCTGTCCGTCTGTCCGTCTGTCCGTCTGTCCGTCCGTCAACTTTTTAAAAAACATCTTCTCCTCTTAAACCATCATACCGAATTGGTTCATATTTGGTGTGGATGTTCCATAGGTGACTCTCATTCAGATTTGTTCAAATGAGGTCACTGGGTCAAATAGTTGCGAAACCAGGGCCATAATTCTATTCCTCCATAGTAATTCTTACAACAACTTCTTGTCCATAACCATTGTGCCGATTTAGCTAATATTTGGTATGGAGAGTCCTTTGGTGACTGGTGTTCAGATTTGTTCAAATGAGGTCACCCGGTCAATTAGTTGAGAAACCAGGGCCATAACTCATAGTAATTCTTACAATGACTTTTTCTAAAAATATATTGGGCCGAATTAGCTTATATTTGGTACCGAGGGACCTTGGGTGACTGGGAATCAGATTTGTTCAAATTGGGTCACTGGGTCAAATAGGGACAGAGCCAGGGACATAACTCTAAAAACCAAAAAATTACATTTGTGCATTTTGATCATATTTGGGGTGGATGTTCCCTAGGTACCTGTCATTAATATTTGTTCAAATGAGGTCACTGTGTCAAACAGTTGCGAAACCAGGGCCATAACTATATTCCTCCTTGGTAATTCTTATAACGACTTCTTGTCAATAACCATTAAGCCGATTTAGTTTATATTTGGTATGTGGGGTCATTGAATGACTGGGGTTCAGATTTGTTCAAATGGGGTCACTGGGTCAAATAGTGGTGGAGCCAGGGCCATAATTCCCCAAAAAATAATAAAAAATTCAGGAACTCCTTGATCAATTTAACATACAAAAAAAATATATCACCCCCCCCCCCCCACATGACCCAGAACCCCACCCCCAACCAACAGCATTCCACCCTATCTCATATCCTAACTCACAGGTAAATAAAGTATATTTATTTAAATTCCCATTACAAGGCAACTCTCCTATGAACTGATAGACATGGCAAGGCAGATAGAGAGATAAAGATTCTGCAGCCTTAGACGGAGTCCCCAGGGAGTGTATTCATGTCATCCATAATTTAAATGAGATTAATGGTGTTATCAATGAAGCACCCTTGTTGTTTATATTATCACTCAGTGGTCATTAAAATCAGATTAATTTCATTTTCTCAAAGAGTGCCTGGCAGAGCCAGAATGAGGTTCCCAGAGGGTGAATTTAGTGACGCTATCCTACACAGCAGGCTAGCATAACCAAATACACCCTCTGAGAACCTTATTCCGCTTAGGCCTCATCTTCTGGGAAGTATCTAGAGTCTCAAGATCTCATTCTGCTTAGGCCTCATCTTCTGGGAAGTATCTATAGTATCAAATTTACTTTGTTGTTAGTTAAATTTCCCTTCTAGGAAGTTTCTGTATCCCTTAATTTGCAGAAGATAAAATTCATGATTGAGGTGCCCAATGGGTGAACATCACCAATTTCAACTGGGGAACTTCAATCTTATTCTAGGTCTTCCATAGCAGTTGAGGGCCTTATCAGAATGAGGTCCCCAGAGGGTGAATTTAGTGATACTAGCCCGCTGTGCAGGATAGCCTCACTAAATTCACCCTCTGGGTACCTCATTCTGCAAATAACAGACAGACTATTTCAAAGCCTGATTCAAGGCTAGCATCACCAAATTCACCATTTGGGGACCTCATTCTGCTTAGGCCTCATCTTTTGGGAAGTATCTATAGTATAAAATTTACATTGTTGTTAGTTAAATTTCCCTTCTAGGAAGTTTCTATATCCCCTAATTTGCAGAAGATAAAATTCATAATTGAGGGGCCCAATGGGTGAACATCACCAACTTCAACTGGGGAAATTCAATTTTATTCTAGGTCTTCCATAGCAGTTGAGGACTTTATCAGAATGAGGTCCCCAGAGGGTGAATTTAGCGTCACTAAATTCACCCTCTGGGGACCTCACTCTGCAAATGACAGACACACTATCACACTATTTCAAGGCTTGTTGTATAATACATTGTGTTGCTTGAGGCCAGGCATACACAATGTAGGAACAGACACGCTTTTTGTGATGCTATCCGGCACAGCAGGCTAGCATCACCAAATTCACCCTCTGACGACCTCATTCTGCTTAGGCCTCATCTTCTGGGAAGTATCTATAGTATCAAATTTACATTGTTGTTAGTTAAATTTCCCTTCTAGGAAGTTTCTATATCCCCTAATTTGCAGAAGATAAAATTCATAAATGAGGTGCCCAATGGGTGAATATCACCAACTTCAACTGGGGAACTTAATTTTTATCCTTTATATCAGATTTGTGAAAATGGTATCACAAAGTCAAATAAGGGCAGAGCAAGAGACTTAACTATTTCACTACATAGTAATTCTTAAAATATGTTTGCAAGAACTAGTTGGCTTATATAGAATGGAATGTTCTTCCTTGACTGCAATTCAGATTTTTTTAATGGGGTCACCTGGTCAAATAGGGGCCAAGCGAAGGACAGTTTCCCTCTTAATATGCTTCCTTCACAAGGACCATCAGGTCTATTTGACTGATATTTATGATATGTATGAAGGGTTCTTTGGTGTCTGGGATTCAAATTTATTCAGATGGGGTCACCAGGTTAAAAGGGTGGGACCAGGGACATAACTATATGTCTCTATAGTAATTCTTAAAATGTCTTCTCAAGGGATTTTGGACAATTTAGCTTACATATAGTATGGAGGAATCAGGAAGATCCTTTAGTGACTGAGATACAGATTTGTTAAAATGAGCTCAACCTGTCAAGAAATGGCAGTCTATGGGGAGTTAACACTTTTGTGTCCAATAAAATCATAGAAATACCAAATTCATTAAAACATCTACCTTGGAACCACCTGACTGATTGGTTTGACATACATGTATTGTGTTTTGGGTCCATGGATAATTGGGCTTCAAACATGTTTAAATGGTTTTAGAAAAAGGCACTTGTGAGATTGGAAATTTCCAACAATTGAGAAAGTTTGAGGTGTCAGTTGTGAAATTCCAACCTAAGACTTGGGAGTCTGGATCCCGGTCGGGAGGGGACTTGTTGAGCTGGAGGAGGGGGGTGATCAGTAGTGTACAGTTGGCAATTTCAAGGTGGTTTTTTACCAAGCTACATACTTGAAGTCTCTCTAGCCACATATCCTGTTTAAATCTACTTCTTTTAAAGTGATTATGAAAAGTGCTCACTGTTTTGGTCTCCAGAGTCCCAGTCTTATCAGTCTTTGCAGTCTGGTGAGCGACCCCACAGTCATTGACTGTCTTGTATACTTAACCCTTTACCCAACAAAATGGCCAAAATCGCCCAAACAAAACACTTTTAAAAAATGTTAGATTTAATTACGAAAATACACATGCCGGCAGCGTTCTGATATCGCGTAGCGAGGGGACTGAACTCTGTTTTGCAGCTTGCTCCAAACTTTGCAACTGTTGATAATTTCCAACCGGACACCGCGGAAGTTTTAAAATTTTTCTAACTGAGGACGTTTCAGTCCAAAACTGACCGAAAGTAGACAAATATGCGATCTATATATTAATCAGATTAATCATGGTCTATTAACCCTTTACCCAACAAACCGGCCAAAACCGGCCAAATAAAGCTTCAACAGCCTAAAATATCTTCGGTCTGTCTCAATAACACCATACAAATATGGATATCATTGGAACCGGTTCATTGACCACATTGTGATGGTTACAGTTATGCCCTGTGCCAATGCATTCTCTTATAAGAGAATGCATTGGCCTAAAAAAATTCTTTTTTTAACACTTTTTACCATTTTCTCTTACATTCTTTAACAATTTTATAATTTTTTCTTACATTTTTTAACAATTTTTATAATATTTTTCTACATTCTTTGACAATTTTATCATTTTTAATATGTGTTAAACCAATGCATTCTCTTATATATTCGAGTCGACCATAGGTCGACTCGCATATATAAGAGAATGCATTGGCACAGGGCCGTTCTGTTGGGTAAAGGGTTAATAGAATATATGCAACAAATGAGTGAATTTGAGCCATAGATTTTGTGCCAAATACACTCATGTGCTCTATGAACGGTGCCAACAATATGGTAATTATATTCAATCATTTGTTGCATATATTCTGTTGAGTATAAAAGGAGATGGTCCCATAAATGACTGGATTTAGGGTACTATACCTCTTTAAAATAGTGTCATTTGCAGAATGAGGACCCATGTCATGAATGGTAGGCTAGTGTCACTAAATTCACCCTCTGGGAACCTCATTCTGCTTGGACTTCAACTGGTATGGGAGACCTAGGATCAGATTGAAGTTCTCCAGTTGGAAGTTGGTGATGTTCACCCATTAGTCACCTCGATTATTATACCCCCCGCAACGAAGTTAGGGGGGGTATACTGGAGTCAGCTTGTCCGTCCGTCGAGCCGTCCGTCCGTCGTCCGTCCATGGACACAAATTTGTCCGGAGTTTTTCTCAGTCGTTTATGATAAATTTCCGTGAAACTTGGCACAGGCATCAACCACCATGGGAACCTGTGCACCTGCGATTATGACGTCTGTCAGACTTTTTTTGGTGGAGTTATTCCCCCTTTTTTGACTTGGTAAATTTTTGCAACATGCCTAATTTTGTCCGAGGTTTTATTTCTACATTTTTAGGTCAATGTTTTTTTAATCTTGGCACTTATATTTAGTACCATGAGAACCTGTGCACCTGTGATTATGATGTCTGTCCGGAATTTTTTGGTGGAGTTATCCTCCTTTTTCGACATTTTTGCAAAATGCATAATTTTGTCCGAGCTTTTATTCCTACATTTTTCGGTCAATAGGTTTAAGATTACGGTTAGGTTTGTGCACCTGCAATGGGAACTGTTATTTTATTATTTTAACTAAATGTTTACTGACATGTGAAACATCTTAATATTTTAAGAACAGGGGGGGGGGGGTATCCTTAGTCCCATTGGGACAGTCACACCTCTAGTTCATTTTATCTTCCACAAATTAGGGGATATAACAACTGAACAGAAGGGGAAAAAGTAATTAAAAACAATGTTAATTTGAGACTGTATATACTGGCACCTCTGAGAAGATGAGGCCTAAGAATGATGAGGTTCCCAGAAGGTGAATATACTGATGCTAGCTCGCTGTGCTGGGTAGTATAACTAAATTCACCCTCTGGGGACCTCATTCTGCAAATGTCAAGACACAAACTTAACCCTTTACCCAACAGAACGGCCCTGTGCCAATGCATTCTCTTATATATGCGAGTCGACCATAGGTCGCCTCGCATATATAAGAGAATGCATTGGCTTAACACATTAAAAATTATAAAATTGTTAAAGAATGTAAGAAAAAATGGTAAAAAGTGTTAAAAACAGATTTTTTTTAGGCCAATGCATTCTCTTATATATGCAAGGCGACCTATGGTCGACTCGCATATATAAGAGAATGCATTGGCACAGGGCATAACTGTAACAATCACAATGTGGTCAATGAGCCGGTTCCAATGATATCCATATTTGTATGGTTTTATTGAGACAGACCCAAGATAATTTAGGCTGTTGCAGCTTTATTTGGCCGTTTTTGGCCGGTTTGTTGGGTAAAGGGTTAACCCTTTAAACTAGTTGCTTTTATCAATGTCTCTTTCTTTTCAGAAATGGGGCACTGTACAGATTTAAACTCGCTGGATCTACAGCATAATGAGTTACTAGATATCCCAGAGTCAATAGGAAACCTAAGAAATCTTAACAGGCTAGGGTTAAGGTTCGTATATCCATGGGGCACTGTACAGATTTAAACTCGCTGGATTTACAGCATAATGAGTTACTAGATATCCCAGAGTCAATAGGAAACCTAAGAAATCTTAACAGGCTAGTGTTAAGGTTCGTATATCCCAGAGTCAATAGGAAACCTAAGAAATCTTAACAGGCTAGGGTTAAGGTTCGTATATCCCAGAGTCAATAGGAAACCTAAGAAATCTTAACAGGCTAGGGTTAAGGTTCGTATATCCCAGAGTCAATAGGAAACCTAAGAAATCTTAACAGGCTAGGGTTAAGGTTCGTATATCCCAGAGTCAATAGGAAACCTAAGAAATCTTAACAGGCTAGGGTTAAGGTTCGTATATCCCAGAGTCAATAGGAAACCTAAGAAATCTTAACAGGCTAGGGTTAAGGTTCGTATATCCCAGAGTCAATAGGAAACCTAAGAAATCTTAACAGGCTGGGGTTAAGGTTCGTATATCCCAGAGTCAATAGGAAACCTAAGAAATCTTAACAGGCTAGGGTTAAGGTTCGTGTAATCATTCGAAATTATAAATCGTAACAGGCTAGGGTTAAAGGCATGGATGGCCTTAGCAGTGTGTATGTTGTTAAAATAGTCACACCCATTAAAACTTCCATAAACAGAAATGATATTAAAATATATCATAAATATCATATGGTGTAAATAGTGTTATTGTCATGTTTGTAATCTTTGTTATGTAAAAAAAGCCAGGTTCTGTAATATTTTTGGCTTTTGTTTACATAATAAAGCATACAAACTTGACAATAACATACTATTTATGCGATATTTATGATTGGTATAACAACAAAATCTGTCTATATTTTTATATTCTTTCTGTTTATGGTGGTTTTAACAGACATGAATATTTTAACAGCATTATCCACCGCGAAGGCCATCCATGCCTTTAAGGTTTGACTAATCATCTGGAATTATAAATCTTTAACAGGCTAGGGTTAAGGTTTGTCTAATCATCTGAAATTGTAAATCTTCACAGGCTAGGGTTAAGGTTCGTCTAATCATCTGAAATTGTAAATCTTAACAGGCTAGGGTTAAAGTTCATCTAATCATCTTAAGTTATAAATCCCCTAGTCCACATGTATCATCCCCACCTAAGACTTAGCAGGCTATTTGGTTTTATGTCTATAGCTTTTCTGTACTTTCTGCTTATCATAGGTCAAGGAAATAACTAGTTTAAGTGATATTAAACATTTCGCAGATCACATATCGAGTGGAGACAAGCCTGCTAATAGCGTGTCTGTCATTTGCAGAATGAGGTCCCCAGAGGGTGAATTTAGTGATACTATCCCGCACAGTGGGCTAGCATCACTAAATTCACCCTCTGGAGACCTCATTCTGCTTAGGCCTCATCTTCTGGGAAGTATCTATAGTCTCAAATTAACATTGTTTTTAGTTATGTTTGCCCATCTGGGAAGTTTCTATATCCCCTAATTTGCAGAAGGTAAAATCCATAATTGAGGTGCCCAATGGATGATCATCAGCAACTTCAACTGGGGAACTTTAATCTGATCCTAGATCCACCATAGCAGTTGAGGGCCTAAGCAGAATGAGGTCTCCAGAGGGTGAATTTGGTGATGCTAGCCCGCTGTGCGGGATAGCATCACTAAATTCACCCTCTGGGGATCTCATTCTGCAAATGACAGACACGCTATTTGTAGGCTCGAGCGGAAAATAATGTTGCTGAATGAAGCAATTTTTACAAACCTTGTATCCAAATTAACAACACACACCATCATTCTTATTGTTTATATTAATTAAATACAGTGACTCTCAATGCCAAAATTTATTTCATTAGTTTATTGTCGTTAGTTGTGCCCTGAAATGAGAAGTAAATACTTACAATTGAGTGTAGTTCAGATGATGTTTTATCACACGTGTTTAATAAATATTTCATCTATTTTTTAGATATAATCGGCTATCGACAGTTCCCAAGTCCTTATCATGTTGTGACAAAATGAATGATTTCAATGTTGAAGGGAATAACATATCACAACTACCTGTGAGTATTACCTGATAAATTCACACTTACACCTAGTTACTGACTCTAATGTGACCATTGACCATCCACCGTTCCATTGCAAATGTCCTTTTACTTTCCACCTACTTCCTGTGTCCCCCCTAGAGTTATCTTTCTTATTCTATGTAGATTGCAGACTGCAGAGTAGTGATATGTAGTGAACTGATTAGAACTGATTAACTAACTATAACATTACCTACCTTACATAGCTCAAAATGAATGATTTCAATGTTGATGGGAATAACAAATCACAACTACATGTGAATATTACCTACCTTACGCTCTGCATAGACATATTTCTCCTAACGTGACGAAAATTTCACCGATGGGTTAGTTTGAAGAAAATTATTTTTCAATTGTAAATTATACTGCCACTTTTTCGAAGAAAAATGGAGGGGGGTATACCGCATTGACCTTGTCCTGTCATCCTTCCGGGCATGTATGTTAGCCATGGATTATCGGATCTGAATTAAATTGGTATTGAGCTTGTCCTTCCATACTTCCGGGCATGTATGTTAGCCATGGATTATAGGATCTGAATTAAATTGGTATTGAGCTTCGTCATCATGAATGCTTTCAAAAGAGGTGCAAATGACGTTCACAATTTTCATTCTAGAGCTATTCTTCTTGCTAACCTTATTTGTTTATCTGGCAATGTTTTTTTTGTCCGTCCATTCAGATATCTTAGTCATGTATTATCAGATCTGAATTAAGTTTGGTATGTAGGATCGCTATAATGACTGCTTTTGGAAGAGCACCCAATAACGTTGTTTGCATTTTCCATTTTAGAGTTATCCTTCCTTGTTTATTTCAAATTTGGGTTTTGTCCTGACCATGTTTCAATTTAGCACCGTGTGTATGACAGCACCCGAGCGGAAACTTCTGTTTCCATCCTGCATTATATCTTTGATGAGTAATTTATTGAATAGTTCTACGAATGACTGGACTAATATGGCTTTTCATATGGTAAGGTCGCCAATGTATGATATCGCTGTTCTACTAATGACTACTACAGGAGAGAGACCCTTTGTAAGTTGCAAAACTTTGTGTCTCAATCCCATTGCATTATAATGCAATAAAATATATTTACACTAATACAGCTTTTCAATGTATGATATGGCTGAAGCATTGCCAGAAACACTAAATCAAAAGAAATATTTTATTGGTTGAAAATGTAAGTTTCATCTTTTGGCAGTTACTAATTAAAGTAACCATTAGATCGGAACCATCCAATTTTTCTGAATTTAGTTTAAAAACTTGGCCATCTTGGATTTTACTCTTTTTATGACTAAATCCTTTGCTACACCCTACAGATGACATGCTTGTCCGATTGTCACTGTCCTTTACATGGATCTTCGGGATGACAACAAGATGGGAGTCATCTAATTTTTCTGAATTTCGTTAAAAAACATGGCCACCGGCAGCCATCTTGGATCTTACTTTCTGCATGACTAAATCATCTTGCACACCTACAGACCACATCACTCAAACTTCATATTGATCTTTGGGGTGACACAAGTGGTAGCTATCAATTTTTTTAGAATTTGATTGGAAAACATGGCCACTAGTGGCCATCTTGGATTTTACTTCATGTTGACATCTGGTATTATTTAGACATTTCAACTTTCTACATTCCTAATCGCTCCCATTGGCTGTAACACTTGAAATTATCCCCTCTCCAAGTTGAGCTACAGTTTCATTGACACTTTAATTTATATATTATAAATATATTATTGACAATTTGTTGCATTACTGGAGGCATTTCCAAGACATGACATTAAAAGTTTCAAACTTGCAGTTGTCACCCGATAATTTGGACGGGTTTGTGGAGGTTGCTCGCCATTACAAACATTTACAAAAGAGTGTTGAACAACATTATTGTGTTACATTATATAGTTATCAGTCTTGAAGGGATACTGTACTCAAATGTTGTTGTTGGTTTCTATAGTCTCTGAGTCGTAGAATAAGGTAACCAGATTTCAATTATTTGAAAATCTGTTGAGTACGAAGTAATGTTATGGATGGCAGATTAGCCGGAATGCGAAAATACAAATTGTCCTTGTCGAGTAATTCTTGTACAGTTTTCAAACAAATGTATCAAATAAATGTTATTTTATATGTATACTACTCCGATATACTCATTTAAGTTATTGTATAGTCACCCGTCAGTGAGTGGCTTGAGTTTATGCCCCGTATCAATATAATTGTTTACACGATCATGTGTGCCACGCATTATCCAATCTAACTCTAAAATGGCGTACAGTACCCCTTTAATGTATTTTTTAGGAGTCGTGAGTCTAAGAGCTTCTTCAACAATACTGTAGACCTAGCTGGGTAACTGATCATTATTATGCCCGACCCTCCGAGGGAGGATTCGGGGATATATAGTGGAGACCTTCGCCCTTCCGTCGTCTGTCCGTCCATCCATAATATTTCACAGTTCAAGTATTGAGAGTCCAATTTGGTGTCCTTTGGTATGACAGTAGACCAGCATTGTGGAAAGGATCTCCACATAGTGCATGTCCGCAATTTTTTTCCTGATTTATGGCCCTTTGGAGGACAAACATTATGCTGTGGATGTCTTTATTATTGGATTTTGTTGTCCTTTGGCATGGTGATAGCACAGTTTGGGGGAAAGGATATCCACATACTACTGGGTTCGTTCATTAATTTTTACCAGAGTTTATCCCTTGTTTGACTTGGAAATTTGTGTCCGAAAGAACATTTACGCTTGTAAATTGGCAAGGATGTTCTAATTAAGTTTTTGTTTTGGTATGTTGATAGCACAGCTCGGAGGAAAGAATAACGACTTACTGCAGGTTGTCCATTCATTTTTACAAGAATTACGGCCGTTGTTTGACTTGGGAATTTTTGAATTTTGTCTCTGTATGAACATTTAAGCTTGTACCTTGGCATGGATCATCGGCTTTGGTTGTGCTTTGGTGTATTGATAGTCCATCCATTGCCCATGCTCTAAACTGAGCGTTGGCGTTGCACTTGGTAATTTTGTTATTCCATCTTTTCCAGGAAGGTCTTCTGTCATGTTTGACGATGCTGACGAGTATCACATTATCACGCAATGCATTTCAGTCATACCCATCTGGAGGCCCCTCACAGTTCTGTTCTGTGAATGTAAGTACAAACAAGAAATCTTAGCATTTTATATATCATTTAATGTGTGCCATTGTATTCATAAAATCTCAAACTGAAGTAGTTTGACTCATGCACATTCACCAGCATTCATAAAATCTCAAACTGAAGAAGTTTGACTCGTGCACATTCACCAGCATTCAATTTTCTTGAATGCATTTTGCACAGGCCTGAAAATATGGTGCCAGACATTTGCATGTTTAACCCACAGGGAGCCTCACACAGATGGAAGCATGCACTACAAAGTGTCGTCTGCTCCAGTCTATATGGGGCTCTCTATGGGTGAGACATTATAATAATACTTACAGCCAGGTGTAATGATCCTCGAGGCTTTTGTTTCTTGTGTTCTTCTTTCTACAATTAAGATACATAGCCATCAAGCCTGAGTTTAGTGTGCACGGGCTGAGGTCACCAAATTCTTCCTACTGGAAACTTATTCTGCATGGCCTCAACTGCTTTGGGAGACCTAGACACAGATTTAAGTTCCCAGATGGTTAAGATGGTGATGTGCACGTATTGGACACCTCGATTATGTACTGTGTTGTAGACCAATTTGGGGATAAACTAAATTAAAAAAGAAAAAAAACTTTCTAAAGAAATTTAAAAATGTATTAATTTGATAAAAAGATACTTTACAGAGATTAGGCATAAGCAGAATGAGGTCTCCATAGGGTGAATTTAATGATGCTGGCCCATTCTTGGTAGATTAATTCTGATTGTTTTGAAGAGGTATGGTTGGAGGGTGTTCCCTCTTTATCCTGAGTTACAAAGACTGATCGAACACACGGAAATCAGCATAACTAAAATGTCGAATGGGACTTTGTAATTTTTAATTCTAAAATGTCACATTAAAACCATAATATCGTATCAACCAGTCGAGATATGATTTGTAAAAATTAACCTTTCTTGTTCAGAGTATCACGATGGAACACAACCAGGTGGACAAGATACCTTTCGGCATTTTTTCTAGGGCGGCGTATCTTACGAAGTTAAACATGAAAGATAATCATCTCTCATCATTGCCTTACGGTGAGTCTACATATATGTAGTTGATATTTGAGAACACGGAGGTCAAGTTTGAATTTTACAGAGTTATGCCCCTTTTTCGACATAGAATTGACAAGTTTTGGATTGGCCACATTATAACTTGAGTAATATATTTTACATGATTTCTTGATATTCGGAATGTGGTGAAGATACAGGTCAAGTCAAGGTTTTGTGATTTTGACAGTCATTGAAAGTTAAAATCAAGAATTCATTTTTGTTTGTTTTCAGAACACAGTCAACTCTTCCAAAAAGCCAGTTTTTTGGGGGATGTGTGGTCAGCAACCTTTTATTTATTTTTGAGTTTCTTTTTTTAGTGTCAGTTTTCTGTCATTTACTATTTGGCCAAGGTTTCTGAAAATGGCGAAACAAATTCAGAATTAAAAACAATTGGCCATTATGTGTTTCTGGCCAGCACATACTTTGTAGCCCGTACTCAGAAGGTTATGTATATCGTTTTCCAGACATGGGTACATGGGTAATTTTTGCTGTTTTTTCCAGACATGGGTACACGGGTAATTTTTGCCATTGTTTTTTCCAGACATGGGTTTGTGGTTAATTTTTGCTGTTGTTTTTTCAGACATGGGTACAGGGTAATTGTTGTCGTTTTTTTCAGCCATGGGTACGTGGGTAATTTTTATCATTTTATTTTTTCAGACATGTGTACGTGGGTAATTTTTGCCATTGTTTTCTCAGACATTGGTTTGTAGGTAATTTTGCCATTGTTTTTTTCCAGACATGGGTACGTGGGTGAACATGGTGGAGCTGAATCTAGGAACCAATCACCTTATAATGATACCAGAGGATATCAGTAACCTCGTCAAATTAGAAGTGCTAATATTAAGTAATAATTTATTACGGGTGAGTAATTAACTCATTAAATTAGAAATGCCAATATTAAGTAATAATTTATTACGGGTGAGTAATAATCTCATTAAATTAGAAGTGCTATTAATATTAAGTAATACTTTATGACAGGTGAGTAATAATCTCATTAAATTAGAAGTTTAATATTAAGTAATAATTTATTACAGGTGAGTAATAAACTCATTAAATTAGAAGTGCCACTATTAAGTAATAATTTGTTATGAGTGAGTAACAACTCGTTGAATTAAAAGTGCTAATATTTAATAAGAAATAATTTATTACGGGTGAGTAATAGATTTCATTAAATTAGAAATGCCAATATTAAGTAATAATTTGTTACGGGTGACTAATAACTCGTCGAATTAAAAGTGCTAATATTTAATAATTAATAATTTATTACGGGTGAGTAATAAACTCTTTAAATTAGAAGTTTAATATTAAGTAATGATTTATTTAATATATCGCTATGAAAATGGTCTATTAGTCATTGTAATTCTAGCTGAATATTTGTCACTAAAACAGGCTGCTCAGATTTTTACGTACAATGTGGCAGTTACGAAATACAGTTGGTCTAAAACCAGGAAGTAGATAACAACATGGAATCGAAGAATTTGAATAATTAATTTCCCCAATCGATTCACCAGTCCCTAATTTTCATCATTACAAACAATTTCAAAACAAGCGTATCACACAAAGATAACACACACACCGGCCAGTACAGTTTGTCATATTTCTCTATAAAACACACACACCGGCCAGTACAGTTTGTCATATTTCTCTATAACACATAATTTTCTATTTTGCTTTCAGCGATTGCCTGCCACAATCGGTAATTTGAAGAAACTTCGAGTTCTTGATTTAGAGGAAAACAGATTAGAATCACTACCTACTGAGATAGGTAAGTACATACTGACTTTACTTGTATCAATATAAGCCATTAGAGCGTGAGATAGGTAAATACGCATTGATTTTACTTGTCTCAATATAAGCCGTTAAAGTGTGAGGTAGGTAAGTACAAACTGATATTATTTGTCTCAATATAAGCCATTAGAGTGTGAGGTAGGTAAGTTCACACTGACTTTACTTGTCTCAATATAAGTCATTAGAGTGTGAGGTAGGTAAGTACACACTGACTTTACTTGTCTCAATATAAGCCGTTAGAGTGTGAGGTAGGTAAGTACACACTGACTTTACTTGTCTCAATCTAAGCCTTAGAGCATGAGATAGGATCACTCTAACTTTTAGTAATTGAAGGATGTATTAATTTTGGAGCATATCTTGGAGAAAATCTATTACAAAATTACCCATTGATTATTTGCCTTATTACCCATGAGAGCTACTACTGTAATTTTCATTGATATAAATCATGTCTTATTGTGATATATTGGCAGAAATAGTGTTGTACGTAGGTAAATGCAAGACATTTGTTTTAGAAGGTGCAAAATTTGCATGTTTACCTGTGACCTGAGCCCTTTACAGTTCAGAACTTCTGAGTGACACTATTCTGAGTGACACTATTCTGAGTGACACTATTCTGAGTGACACTATTCTGAGTGACACTATTCTGAGTGACACTATTCTGAGTGACACTATTCTGAAAGAAGCAATCCAATGAATCCACAATTAGTCACATGTTCAAAGTATGGTAATTAGTCACATGTTCAAAGTATGGTAATTAGTCACATGTTCAAAGTATGGTAATTAGTCACATGTTCAAAGTATGATAATTAGTCACATGTTCAAAGTATGGTAATTAGTCACATGTTCAAAGTATTGTAGCATTCATCAAATTCATATTCCTAGTATTCAAGATCAGTGTGGAATTTACTAAACTCATCCAGTAAATTAAGTCTGGACCTCGCCAAAGACTCGATCGAGACCTAATTTACTGGAATTGTTTTTGTAAATTCCACTATAAACTGGGGACTCGTAGATCCTCTGTATCTAGTGTTTTTGAGTGGATATAGAAAATGATGTCTAGCTTTTTACGTGTAGTCACTGTCAACATAAACAATATGAGTTTACCCTCGTAGGCAGACTGCTGACCTTCATAACAGTGGCTAGGTTTCCAATTAAGCCAAGTGTGACTGTAGAGTTCAAATCTCGCACCTTGTTGTGACTCTGAAGGAAAATTGTTTGTACTGTGACCGCTTTACACCACATATGTGTTAAGGGAGTACTCGGTTACGGTGTCAATATATCTTGTCAGTATATTAAACTTGATATGCGACCAATTCGTTGCAGTTGGGGTTGCTTCCTCATTTGAGATTGGGTCGGACAATGGTGTCATGTGACCTATGACGAAGGTGTTTATTGATGTAAAGTGCATTGAAACTAGTTAATTGTATAATACATATTATTACATGATCCTACCGTTATTCCATTCAATAAACCCATTCTATAAATTGTGATATTAAACGTTCGTTTAATAACAGGAAATAGTGCCAGGTGACCTTTGACTTCCAGTTTGTGGTTTCTTTACATTCCGTACGCTACGTCTCAAAATACTATGGCTTCCAATATTTTTTCAACAAACTATAATGAATGAAGAGTTTGAAAAGTTATGTCATTAAATATACGCCATTAAATATGACAAAAAGTCTTTATTTATCTGAGACTATTTCTTTGCGCGGGCAAACAACGCAGAGTTGTGTGAAACGTCATCGCATGCATCCCGTATAGAAGTTGGTGTTAGTTTCGCGTCCCATTTGTTGATTTAAGTATGTTTTATCAAGGTTTTGGATCATGTAATAAATAGAATCTACAACTCGTCCCAAGTTTATAGCAGAATTTACAAAACTCGTCCAGTAAATTAGGTCTGGACCGAGCCTTTTACTGGACTCGTTTTGTAAACTCCGCTATAAACTGGGGACTCGTTGTAGATCCTCTATTTATAAATGGATTGATTATTATTTTATTAATATTACATGTTAATATGTATCATTATTATGTTTTGCAGGTAAAATTAGTGATCTAACCAACCTAGTTGTTCAGTCTAATCAGCTCTCTAGTTTGCCTAGAACGATAGGGTGAGTATCACTTTAACCCTTTCATGATGGGAGCAACATCGAAGACACTGTGCCAATGCATTTTCTTACATATGCCAGTCGACCATAGGTCACCTCGCATATATAAGAGAATGCATTGGCCTAATAATTTTTTATCAATTTTCCTTACATTCTTTAATAATTTTTATCATTTTTTATATTCTTTTCTTAGGCCATACACACTTAATAGTTCGTTTCTCAGGGATCGCCGCGTCCCCCAAAAACCTGCGCCTCCCCCTTATTTATTGGCACCTATAAAATAATAAATATATAAATACCGCATGTCCCAAACCGCCCCAGACCGATAACTTCGTCTTGAAACTTTACGCAAACTGCAAATCTATCCGGACTGCAAATCTATCCGGACTTTACATTCACAAACAAGGGCGGATAATTCTGACGAACTTCCTGTTTAAAATAATAACAAAATGGCGACTTTGGTGAACATTTGTATCGTGCAGAATGCGTCGGAAGGCAAATGGACAATTATATCAGACAACAGATCAAAAACTGTTCCTCAAATGGCTGATGATTTCATGTCCACGAAAGACATTGACGATGATTTTGACCTGGTTGTTTCAAAATCGAAAACGGGGCACTTTGACACAGTTGCAGGAGATATCATGATCATCATCATGATCATCAATCATCATGTTTTCTGAAGTCACGCAATTTTTCGGACGATAATTTCAAATTCGAGTGACCAAAGAAGATGTACCAGAGAATAAATCGGGAGAAGTAGTTGATGTATTCTCGGTGCTGATGACAAGTTGCAAGGAGGTGGTGTTGCCCAGTAAGACAAATGGGAAAAACAAACGTAACAAATTGTGGAATTCATTCATTGACTGGTTGAAAACAAAGTGGGCTTCCGAAAGGTTAGCGTTGACAGTGTGGGTCGGCAATATGTGGCTATTGTATGTAATGCACTCTGGTTTGTGGATCAGCACTATTCCAAACTTCAAGATTTTTATGAAAGTCTGTGATTAATTAGAAAATAAACCTTTTATTTCATAAATTATTGTTGTGATTTAATATTATCAATTCATGTGTAGTCCAGTGGAACTCCTTCCAATAAAGCTTGATCTGGCTGGTGGTCACCCTGAGTTACATCAAATTTCACCGATGTAGTTTACACATCTTCTGCCATGAGTGAATACATGTAACTCAAACTGTTTCCTCTATACAACTTTATTACAAATCTAGATTATTAAGGGGATATATGATGGTCAGCTTCCCTGCTTCAGTATATTGCCCATATCCAGTATTATTCCTCATATCCAGTATTATTCCTTAATATGGGACTCCGATAAATATTATATATATAAATACCTGCCTCACCACAAAATTAATTTGAAAAAAATAATAAATATAAATAACTGCCTCCCTCATCACTTTGAAAAAAAAAATCCCTGAGAAACAAACTATTAAGTTTATATGGCCTTACATTCTATAACAATTTTATTTTTAATTTTTTCTTATATTCTTTAACAATTTTATCATTTTTTGTCTTTTTTTCTTATATTCTTTAACCCTTATTCCAACGTATCGTCTTTTGACGTCATTTGTTGTAGCGTCCGTATCGTCTTTTGACGTCTTTAATTTTTGCATTTTCAACACTCGGATTTGAGACTCGAATAAAGAGTTATAATGACGATTTACATTGATTGTGTTTTGTTTCGCTGATGGTTAAGATCATGAAGGGAACATATTAAATCCTTTCTTCCTTTGCTAGGCTTTAGATTTGCAAAATGTTTACTTTGAATACTGTTTTGGCCAACAAAATTGAAACAAACGTAATAGAAACACGTGGTTTCAACGAAAACGAAAGTTGTTGTCAGAGACGCTTCCTCGTTGATTGCGTTATGCGTGGCCGCGAGGGTAATCTATGTAAAATATGACAACTTAAAATTTATATTATATTGGATTATGTATTATTTTCGTAGGTGGGGATTTTATGTTTCCAAATGTTGCAATATGAACATTTTTCCCAGTCGTAATTAAATCGACCACAGCTAAGGAAAATCTCAGCGTGGCAGTTGCGGAACTGGCCATTGGGATGTTTTTCCTGTCGAGTTCCATTATGATTGTCACTTCACCCGTGAAAAAAGATTTTTATAATAATATTTTTTTTAATGGACTAACATCATAATGAAGGCACGTATTTCCACCTTGCCTTCCTAAATATTACAAAATGTCGACATAGAGTATTTACTCAGTCTCGTATTGGCTGACAAAATGAAAACAAACGAAACAGAAACACGTGGTTCACTGGTAGCGAATTGTCGACGAAGACGAAATTTGTCTCAATATTTAATGTAGGTGAACTTTTCTTCTCCACAAACCAAATGTTGTGAAACATATTCATTAAGTGTCACAATTGTTGTTTAATTTGTGAACTCGAACATTGCAATTCCAAATTGATGACTCAAAGTGGATCTTTCTGCTTTTATTGCACAAATTTACTCTGCGAAATCAGGTTATGTCTGAGCATCGTAATATTATTTCCGGTTGTAATGTAACTACGGACGCGGCCGTTGTTGTGCTATCGGCGGGATTCTGAACACATAATTAATTAAAACTTTTTTATATCCATCTGTTCAAGATTTCAAATATACCGCACAAAAGACCATCGACCCTGATCGATCGAGAAAGAAATCAATAAAAAAATAAGTAAATATCTCCTGGTTTGACATTAAGTCAGCCCAATGCGCGTGCTTCTAAATAAAGGCGAGTTTACAGTTGACATGCAGATATCTCAAATTCATCTTGGGAAGCTTCTTTGTGTGTATGCATATATAATTACCGAGTATAAAGTAATAGGGTACTTATATCAACGCAATGTCGATAAAACAAAGAATATCCCAAGCGACACATTCGAGCACCTGCTGGCGACGTCTTACTAAGTTAGCCCACTGCCATTTTGAACAATTCGTGCTCGTTTTCTGTCATCTAATTAGCATCAATGGGGAAACTCCACCCCCTAAACTTGAGCCAATGAAATCAGTTCAAACTTCTAATCATTGATGTCATTGGTTGTCAATGAAAACATTCTTAGAATCAACAAAAAGTGACTTTGAACATGTGGTTTTTTACGACTTTTGTCAAATCATGGTTTATATGATTAATGCACATAAAATATAAAGACATTTGGTTTCCAAAATCATGATTTTTTTTTCAATCAGTACACAAGTCCGTGGGTAAACAAACTTAAAGGACATACTCGCATAGGCATACCGTAAATTTGCATAAAATGTCATTTTTGACTAACATGTGTGATAAAATGAGGATAAACGGTTGTTTATATGCACATATTTAGTTCGTCTACTGGTTTATGTTTCCATTATCGTATTCACAGATGACACTTAAGTGAAAGCATGTTTGTTGTTGCATATCGGATGATACACATGGCACATATACCTGTGGCCAGTGTGGGGAAACACCCAATGATATTATAACGTCAAATTCCTGTTGGCTAACGTAATTACCTTCATACCTGGTGACGTTGGCAAAATGACGTGGTTTAACTACATGTGCTGTTGGGAAAAGGGTTAACAATTTTATCATTTTTTTCTTATTTTTTCTTTAACTATTACTAGTATAAAAAATAATATAAAATTTGTTAGGCCAATGCATTCTCTTATATGCTAGTATGCGAGGCGAAATATGGTCAACTCAAATATATAAGAGAATGCATTGGCACAGTTTTTGCAAAACTTCAGAATCTCCAGTCATGAAAGGGTTAATAGTTCATAAATGGCAGGTTTCTTCTCCAAAAACAAAATTTTCGCACTCAATTGTAAATTTTTTATTGTTGTCAATTTGGTTTCAAATTCAATTTCTCATTTCTAAAAGGCAAACTCTGCAAAAGAAGCTCAAATTTTTCGGTGTACTTTTGACTAATGACATTTTATTTCCCAGAATGCTTTACGGTCTGAAGCTTGGCTGTCATAACTGCAATTTAATTTAATTTATGTTAAACATTTGTCTCTTAAAATGCATTCTGATAGGGTAGTACACACTTCAATTTTCCATTCACCACCATTGATGTCTTTTTAAATTTTGAATGCGACAACTTGCGATGAGCTTGTCTAATGGCAACGCATGTGCACCTGTCAGAATAGCGAGGAGCAGGCCTCTAAATGTAGTGTTTAACCCATAGAGAGCACCACATTGACTGGAGCAGACGACACTCTCTAGTGCATGCTTCCATCTGTGTGAGGCTTCCTGTGGGTTAAACATTAAACTTTATCAGTGAGGTTTGAGATGGATATCTTACATTACTGACTAAGCATGAGTTTAGTTCGCCTGTCATTTGCAGAATGAGGTCCCCAGAGGGTGAATTTAGTGACGGCCCCGCACATCGGCTAGCTTCACCAAATCATCCTCTGGGGACCTCAGTCTGTTTAGTCTTAGTCCTCATCTGCTATGGGAGGGAGACCTAGTCGCAGATTTAAGTTCCCAGATGGTGAAGATGGTGATGTGCACCCCCACACAATTATGTCAATTGTCTGTCAATTATGGGATATACCCCGTTTGACAAAACAATTGTCCATTTGCACCGCGGTTTATTTGCCGTTCGGCTGCGGTGTCAGAGTTTGTAACTGCAGTTGAGCACCGTGGCCGAACGGCAAGTACACCATGGCAAGTACACCATGGCCGAAAGGCAAGTACACTGTGGCCGAATGGCAAGTACACCGCGGCCAAATGCCATGTACACCGTGGTCAGATTTCTGGTTTGTATCTTCTTTTTTCAGTTTTTAAATGAACGCACACCACGGCAACTACACCATGGCTGAACGGCAAGTACACCACGGCCCAACTGTAGTTAGCCGGTGGAGCCACGGTTTAGTTGCATTTCGGCTACGGTGGCAATGCTAACCGCACCGCGGTTAAGTGGACACTTGTTTTGTCCAGCAGGGTAGCGAAACTAAACTAAGAAAGAAACTTACTGAAGAAACTAAAAAATTTGATCATGAAGATACATTCCAGAGAAGATGAGGCCTAAGCAGAATGATGTCCCCAGAGGGTGAAGTTAGTGATCAAACAGGGTAGCGTCACTAAATTCACCCTCTGGGGACCTCATTCTGCAAATGACAGACACACTATTTGATTTTTTACCCTGTGCCAATGCATTCTCTTATATATGCGAGTTGACCATAGGTCGCCTCGCATATATAAGAGAATGCATTGGCCTAACAATTTTTTATCATTTTTTTATAATAAATGTTTCTTACAATTTTTAGGACATAAAATAAAAAACATCCATTACCCTGCAGGGAGCCCCACACATATATAGAAGCATATAGAAGAGTGTCGTCTGCTCATGTTTGTCTGGGGCTCTGTATGGGTAAAATTATAAAATTGTCCAGCACCATATTTTGAGACCTGGATAGGAGTCTGCCGTTGAGTGAAATGATAATCGTCAGTTGGACCCAAGTAACCTAATGGAACGTACCTAGAGATTTGACGAACGAAAAATTGAAAGGGGAAAAGTAGTGTGAACATCACCATCACACACAATGCCCCGACCTGTTTCATGTGTAACTTCTTGATAGAGGTGTTAACGTTCACCTAAGCCACTATTTATATGTAGCTTATGTTGTATGTGGCTTTCATGACTTGGATGGTTTTATTTCTTTCTAGATAGTTTCTTCTTCTTGCCAATATTTGGCCAAATGGGAATAATATTTGCTAAATGTGCATTTTTTTTTATACGCCCGTAATAAAAAAAACCAACATAATATGTAATCAGTAAGTCCATCTGTCCATTCTTTTTGGTTTCCAGATGATAACTATAGATAGTCTCAACTGTATGGAATGAAATTTGGTTTGTGGTCAATACAAGTCAAGTTCGAATTTGGATTCCGCCTGGCAATTTTCACCAGAGTTATGGTCCTTTGTGGTGTTCGTGTACCTTACGTTGAGTTATCAGATCTGACATTCCCATAATGATATAAAACAAAGAAACATGCTTCCAATCTAGAGACAGGGTAGCTGCCTATTTGAGCCAGTATATATTGTGTTCTCAAGCAAATATACAGGAATGATTTCATCAAGGCTCAAAATAAGTGGCTGGTCAAGGTCATTGTCCGACGAAACATAGCTTATGTCCAGTGCACTTCTGTATCTGTCGGACATTTTTTCCAATGCATATTTTTAAACAATCGATCTGTTTGGGTACGTCCGAGAGCCACTACTGGCCAAATAGGACATTGAAAGTAACAAATATTTCTTAAATAATTTCAGATCAATTCAGAATGAATATAATTATGTCGTTTGTGAATTGCATGTGTATTTATTAATCGAAGTAAACTTTTGAACTTTTGAAAACAAAAAATAATGTGGGTTTTTCACAGGTGGCGATTGGATGCTCACTAAAATGTGTGCATCATTGACAAATAATAAGTTGATTGGAAATTTAAATACTGTCTCATACAGTATATCTGGAAAAATGACAGGCACCTTTTTGGGATGAAACACAATTCATTTGGTGCCTGTCAGTAAAAAAAATTTTATTTTGAGCCTTGGATTTCATTAAAGAGGGATGCTTTATATATTGTTTTATTTTTGACCCAAATGAACGAAATATCAGGCATATGAACAAAATGCTATGAGATACAAAATAAAATAAAATATTTCAGCCTTGCATGCATGGTTATCATGACAAGGCATCACTCATAATTTGGAGAGAAGAACATCGGGATTATATTTTTGAGATTTGTGTCCAAATTGTGAAAATCAGAATGTTTATTTTTTTTGCAGGCGTTTGTCAAATTTACAATACCTGGGTGCTGGTGAAAATAACCTGTCTAGCATACCTCCAGAAATAGGTAAGTTATAGCAGTACTAATAGATAACCTGTCTAGCATACCTCCAGAAATAGGTAAGTTATAGCGGTACTAATAAATAACCTGTCTAGCATACCTCCAGAGATAGGTAATTACTTGAGTGGTGTGGTGCTTCATCCCATTCCTGAATTGCGGGTCGGTGTTGGGGGGAGGGGTGTGAATTTGGGGGTGGTAGTGCTTGATTGCAGCCATCTTGGACACAAAATTTAAATTCATCAGCACACCCTACAGCCCGCATTTATTGGATAATGATTTGGATAATTTACATAATTTACAGGCATGTTTAAAATCACTTCTAGATGTGAGCTATAAAATTTGAGTAATTTTTGATGAAAAGCCATCTTGTATTTTACTCTTTGTATGTATAAATCCTTTGGCACACCATTCAGACCACATCCCTCATCCGATCCTCACCAAACTTCATATGAATCTTCAGGGTGACCTCCAGATGGGAGCCATATAAATTGTGAGTCTGATTACTAAAATAGCTTTTAAAGACATACACAGGACTGGTGACATCTGAGTATATGAGAAAGTCATTTGTCCCAAAGATTGGGAGAAGTAGCACATTTTTGGGAGAAGATGTCTCCCAAGTCGCTCTCGGGGCTGGTCCCTGACTGGTAACATCCATTGCAAAAGGGTAAAGTTGTAGTGAAAATCCTAATATTTGTTTTCAAATACAATATTATGGAGCCTAACCAACAAAAACTACCGAATATGACAGCGCACACCGAAGAGTAATATAGACCCGTCATTTGACGTGCAATCCCCAAATTGTACTATAATATATATTCCTTTAATAAGCAAAATGATCTGCAGTGTTACTGAAATTGAAATAGTGTATCTGTCATTTGCAGAATGAGGTCCTCATAGGGTGATTTTAGTGACGCTATCCCACGCAGTGGGCTACCATCACCAAAATCACCCTCTGGGAGACCTAGGATCTGTTTAAAGTTCCCCAGTTGAAGTTGATGATGTTCACCCATTAGTCACCTCGATTATGCATTTTATCTTCTGCAAATTAGGGGGATAGAGAAACTGAACAGTTGTAACTAAAAACAATGTTATTTTGAGACTATAGATTCTTCCTAGAAGATGAGGTCTAACCAGCATAAGGTTCCCAGAGGGTGTATTTGGTGATGTTAGCCCATCTTGTAGGATAGCATCACTAAATTCACCCTCTGGGAACCTCATTCTGTGTAATGGCAGACACTATTTCAATGCTTGCTTTCTTTGTCTCCTTTCAGGTCACCTGGAGAAGCTGGAGTCTTTGTATATAAATGATAACCAAGAACTACATAATCTGCCATTCGAGTTGGCATTGTGTGGAAACCTGCAAATAATGAGCATAGAAAACTGTCCTCTCAGTAGCATACCCCCAGAAATTGTCAACCGAGGCCCATCATTAGTTATACAAGTAAGTACTGTCCGTTTAATAAAATACTCTCAGAAATCGTCAATCGAGGCCCATCATTAGTTATACAAGTAAGTACTGTCTGCTTAACAAAATACCCTATGAAATCGTAAATCGAGGCTCATCATTAGTTATACAAGTAAGAACTGTCCGGCCCAATTACATACTTCCATACACACAATAAGTATGGAAATCTATGTTTGCAGGAAGTGTCCATTGCGTTATGGAACAAACTGCCAATGAACATCAGGCGCTATCACTCTGTTAAACATTTTTAAAAATTGCTGAAAACGTATGTTTCGTCAATGTTTTCAGTTGCCCAATTGCCATTATTTGCACTCATTTTCCATTCACTAATTTTTCATATATTCTCGATTCGTGATTTGTTACTTTTTTAGCTGTGTTTGTAGCTGTTTTAGCTGTGTTTGTAGCTGTTTTTAGTTAGTATTTTAATTCTCCTTAGCCTCTTATAAACTCACATATCTTTTATTCTCCATATTGTATTATCTCTTTGTTTTAAACTGTATTGATATTGAAAAGCGCATTGAAACTAATTTACTGTCTAATGCATTTTTAAATGTAAATATAATAATAAAATAATGATAATTTAGGGCTCAAATGAGCCGAGTCCTTTGAAAATGCTTATCAGATTAAGCTTAATATACCATAAAAATGGCACATATACGTCAACGGAAAAACACTTACAGCCTGAAAATCATATAATTGGATTGGATCAGTGTTCAGCAGTCATTATATCTGTTGTAAAAGTATGATCGATTTACACATAATCTCCTATTTAACCAGATATAACCATTCTTTATTTAAAAACCATTAAATTACAGTTGGATATCCAAACAGTATCATGTGGTTAAAAAGTTCTCTTCCCAATAAATATGTTTGGATTGCTTCCCCTCTTTTGGTTTCTGTTTAACATTGAATTACTGCCCTTTAGTCAGAAGGTTTTTTTCTGTTTCCACTGTTGTTGGTTACACTCGTTGTAAATTGTCAAAGGTTTGCTAGTACGCAGACAGAATCAATCACTCGGGTTTTAAAAATATCAACTTTAATGGCTTATTATTATATAGATTTCTCCTGCGACCAGGGATGTAATTTGTCCCCCCCCCCCCCCAGAGACCAGTGATGTCATTTTTCAGGCTATTTCCTGAATTCAGGATTTTCTTTAAAATTTTGAAAATCTGAGGATTATTTTAGCTTTCCTGTTTCCTTTTTTCATTCATAACAGCTTAATCAGGGTAAACACTTTCGAGAAAAAACATGGATTACTAGATGTTTTAAATGTAGCATAACATCTCAAAGAATCAGTCTCAGAGCTTAAAGGAGGTCTGCCATTCTCGCAACAAGTTGATAAATATATATGAATTATCACAATATGTTACCAATTAAATGCATTTATACAATAAATAATTAGTGATCATTGAATAATAACAAGATGAATGTGCAGATTTTTATGATCACCTCTTATAAAGAGTGTCCATCGCATAAAACAGTTGACAATAAAATAAGTTGCTGCAAATTAAATTTTGACAATAAATATATTATAAAATATATTTAGTTGGATCATCAGAGAAAAGTATATCAAATAAAATACAGTTAGTCTTGGCACTCGCAACATCATTATTTATTTTCGGTTTTCTTTCAGTACCTGAAAGTGCAAGGCCCATATTTCCAGTATGACAGTATACACGCGGGATTTCAACCTCAGAAGACTGAATGAGAGAGAGGCTCTTACAACAGCTGGCTTCAGAGAGAGGCTTCCTGTTAATCGGAGTCGGGATCAACCCGGATCACCCGAACGAGATGGAGGCTGGCCGTGCAATGTCTAGCTATTGATATGTTCCACTGTGCCTGATATCGAGGCTCTAACTTCACAGGGCGGGGAACATACGTCATAATTTGCTAAAAAAAAAGCTGGCAAGATATCACACATGATAATTTCATTGTTCGTTTCTTTCTATATTTTCCTGATGAGTTATTAAACAACTCATTATGTCGGTTACTTCAGAAACCGGAAATCGAGGAGATTTTGCCGTTCAAATTTCACAACCTCAAAAAATGGCGATCAAGTCCCTTGAACACATATACAGTAATGCCGTAATTAATCGACTCCCTAACCACAGCAGAATTATGGGTAACTTTTCAGGATTTAGTCGGAAATATGGCTTGTTGCCATTCATCGGAAAGCTCTCGGGGAGAGCTTTCCGATGAATGGCAACAAGCCATATTTCGGACTAAATCCCGAAAAGTTACCCATAATTCTGCTGTGGTAAGGAATCGATTAATTAGGGCGTTACTATAACTTCTCGTAACAGTCCAGGCCTGAGAATAAGGTGTCTTGTCTTGTCATGAGGTCCCCAGAGGGTAAATTTAGTGACGTTGTCCCACATAGCGGGCTAGCATCACTAAATTCATCTTCTGGGACTTAATTCTGCTTAGGCCTCATCTTCTCTGGAAAGATTCTTTATTATCAAATTTCTGTAGAAACTTCCTTCACATAAATTCTATTTCTTTTTTAGTTTAGTTTCTCTTTAATCCCAAATTGGCAGACGACACATTGCATAATCGAGGCTCCCAATGGGTGTACATCATAATATTCACCATTTTGGGAACTTCAATCTGAGTCTATGTCTCCCATAGCAGACGAGGCCATGCAGAATGAGGTCCCCAGAGGGTGAATCTGGTGATGCTAGCTTGCTATGCAGGATAGCATCACTAAATTCACCCTCTGGGGACTTCATTCTGCTAATGACATACACAATAATTCAGAGGCTTGTAACAGTCATATTTATATAGAGACAGCATTCATAGTGAGCTAGTAATAAAGAAACTATCCAGAGAAGATGAGGCCTAAGCAGAATGAGGTCCCCAAAGGGTGAATTTAGTGATTCTAGCTCACTATGAGGGATAGCGTCACTAAATTCACCCTCTGGGGACCTCATTCTGCTAATAACAGGCACAATAACTCAGACTTGTAACAGTCATATTTATATAGAGACAGCATTCATAGTGAGTTAGTAATAAAGAAACTATCCAGAGAAGATGAGGCCTAAGCAGAATGAGGTCCCCAAAGGGTGAATTTAGTGATTCTAGCTCACTATGAGGGATAGCGTCACTAAATTCACCCTCTGGGGACCTCATTCTGCTAATAACAGGCACAATAACTCAGACTTGTAACAGTCATATTTATATAGAGACAGCATTCATAGTGAGCTAGTAAATATTGATCCACACATAACTCATTCGCTTTCTTGTTTGGTTGAGTTACTTATACAGTAATGCTCTAATTAATCGACTCCTTAACCACAGCAGACTTATGGGTAACTTTTCAGGATGTCGGAAATATGGCTTGTTGCCACTCATCTGAAAGCTCTCGGCGAGAGCTTTCCGATGAATGGCAACAAGCCATATTTCCGACTAAATCCTGAAAAGTTACCCATAATTATGCTGTGGTTAAGGAGTCGATTAATTAGAGCATTACTGTATATATGAAGAAAACGATGAATACTCATTTCTATGTGGGAATTATTAACGCCATTTTCAAGCAAATTATGACGTAAGTTCCAGCCCTGTTTACAGGCCGCTGTCATGATGGGTCACTTTGATTAGATTCGGACCCTGTTTACAGGCCGCTGTCATGATGGGTCACTTTTATTAGGTTCCGACCCTGTTAACAGGCCGTTGTCATTATGGGTCACTTTCTTTAGATTCCGACCCTGTTTACAGGCCGCTGTCATGATGGGTCACTTTCATTATGTTCCGACCCGGTTTACAGGCCATTGTCATGATGGGTCACTTTCATTAGGTTCCGACCTGGTTTACAGGCCGTTGTCATGATGGGTCACTTTCATTAGGTTCCGACCCTGTTTACAGGCCGTTGTCATGATGGGTCACTTTCATTAGGTTCCGACCCTGTTTACAGGCCGTTGTCATGATGGGTCACTTTCATTAGGTTCCGAACCGGTTTACAGGCCGTTGTCATGATGGGTCACTTTCTTTAGATTCCGACCCTGTTTATAGGCCGTTGTCATGATGGGTCACTTTCATTAGATTCGGACCCTGTTTACAGGCCGCTGTCATGATGGGTCACTTTCATTAGATTCCGACCCTGTTTATAGGCCGTTGTCATGATGGGTCACTTTCATTAGATTCGGACCCTGTTTACAGGCCGTTGTCATGATGGGTCACTTTCATTAGGTTCCGAACCGGTTTACAGGCCGTTGTCATGATGGGTCACTTTCTTTAGATTCCGACCCTGTTTATAGGCCGTTGTCATGATGGGTCACTTTCATTAGATTCGGACCCTGTTTACAGGCCGTTGTCATGATGGGTCACTTTCATTAGGTTCCGACCCTGTTTACAGGCCGTTGTCATGATGGGTCACTTTCATTAGGTTCCGACCCTGTTTACAGGCCGTTGTCATGATGGGTCACTTTCATTAGGTTCCGACCCGGTTTACAGGCCATTGTCATGATGGGTCACTTTCATTAGATCCCGACCCGGTTTACAGGCCGTTGTCATGATGGGTCACTTTCATTAGGTTCCGACCCTGTTTACAGGCCGTTGTCATGATGGGTCACTTTCATTAGGTTCCGACCCGGTTTACAGGCTGTTGTCATTATGGGTCACTTTCATTAGGTTCCGACCCTGTTTACAGGCCATTGTCATGATGGGTCACTTTCATTAGATTCGGACCCGGTTTACAGGCCGTTGTCATGATGGGTCACTTTCATTAGATTCGGACCCTGTTTACAGGCCGTTGTCATGATGGGTCACTTTCATTAGATTCGGACCCTGTTTACAGGCCGTTGTCATGATGGGTCACGTTTATTAGGTTCCGACCCTGTTTACAGGCCGTTGTCATGATGGGTCACTTTCATTAGGTTTCGATCCTGTTTATAGGCCGTTGTCATGATGGGTCACTTTTAGGTTCCGGTCTTGTTTTCAGGCCTTTGTCATGATGGGGTCACTTTCATGCAAACAATTGTGATAAATTACCAGTGTTTGCTCCAACGCAAAATCGTTATTTTGTCAAATCAAACTATTTATTGCTAAATTCTCCGATTTCACAAATAGATTTAAAACAAAATTAATTGTTTTTTTTTTATCTTGGTATAATGACTGGGAGACTCTCATATATTAGAGAATGCATGGGCACAGGATTTTCCATAATTTCAGGAAGCATCAGTCATGGAAAGGTTAATTATCTTTAGTTGACTTATGAGGCAGTATGGGGGTAAACAATCAGTAGATAACAGTGCACCACAGACACACCAAAACCACAGAGTGTCACATGAGTACACTCAAAAATACCACACCAGCTTATTGTATGGGTATATAATGTGAAATGTGAACACATGCCCATGTAAAATATATGACCTTAAAATATCTGCCCATTCATAGTTTGTACTGCAGCTATTATATAAACAGGATGTGAAAATGCCTCATCTAACAGTGTTACAAACCAACTGGGATATCTATATGGAGTCAGATTATATGTGATTAAGTCAAGGACAATGTTACATGTATATTATATTACCTTAAACTATCTGCCCATTGATAAGCAATTATATAAACAGGATGTGGGAATACCACATCTACCAGTCAAGTCTTACAAACCAACTGGGATCTCTATATGGAGTCTGATTATAAATCTTTAGTCAAGGACATTTTCCTAATGATATATGGTGTGATCTACTTGCTTGAGTTTGTGTTGGACGAAATTAAATTTAGTTACATGTATATAATGAGATTATATTTTGAGATATAAACTACTGGTAGTATTACTATTTCATATGCTAGATAGAATCTAAATATAAAGTGGAATACAATCTTTAACACTTCCATGAGACGTCAGCAGTCAAAGTTACATTTTGTTTTAATGAAAAACAATATTGACAATTCTACCGACCAACCTCGTAAATAAAGTCTTATCTATTATCCAGTTTTCTCTGTCTTTGTGATGATAGATTTTCAATAATTAATCCTTTCCATACTTACGATTCATTGATGTGTAGTTATCTCATAGGAAATGTTCAGATAATAAGTTTAACCCTTTCTATACTAAAGCATCATTGATGTGTAGTTATCCCATAGGAAATATTCAGATAATAAGTTTAACCCTTTCTATACTAAAGCATCATTGATGTGTAGTTATCCCATAGGAAATATTCAGATAATAAGTTTAACCCTTTCTATACTAAAGCATCATTGATGAGTAATTAGTACATAGGAAATGTTCAGTTAATAAGTTTAACCCTTTCTATACTGAAGCATCATTGACGAGTTATTATCCCATAATTTATGTTCAGATAATAAGTTTAACCCTTCCTATACTAAAGCTTCATTGATGATGGTTATCTCATAGGTAATGTTCAGATAATAAGTTTAACCCTTTCTATACTAAAGCTTCATTGATGAGTAGTTATCTCATTGGAAATGTTCAGATAATAAGTTACCCTATCTATACTAAACAATCATTGATGAGTAATTAGTACATAGGAAATGTTCAGATAATAAGTTTAACCCTTTCTATAGTAGAGCATCATTGATGAGTAGTTATCCCATAGGAAATATTCAGATAATAATTTTAACCCTTTCTATACTGAAGCATCATTGACGAGTTATTATCCCATAATTTATGTTCAGATAATAAGTTTAACCCTTTCTATACTAAAGCATCATTGATGATAGTTATCTCATAGGTTATTTTGAGATAATAAGTTTAACCCTCTCTATACTAAATCATCATTGACAAGTAGTTATCCCTTAGGAAATGTTCAGATAATAAGTTTAACCCTTTCTATACTGAAGCATCATTGACAAATTATTATCCCATAATTTATGTTCAGATAATAAGTTTAACCCTTTCTATACCAAAGCATCATTGATGAGTAATTGTCCCATAATTTATATTCAGATAATAAATTTAACCCTTTCCTTACTAAAGAATCATTGATGAGTAGTGACTTTATTAATCTGTCGAAACTAAAACAACATTGATGAGTAGTTATCTAATAGGAAATGTTCAGATAAAAAGTTTATCCCTTTCTTATCTGAAGCATCATTGATGATTTGTTATCCCATAGGTAATATTCAGATAATCAGTTTAACCCTTTCTATACTGAGTAGTTATTAAAATTATTTTGCCCAAATTAAATCCTCATCTTCTGGGCTCACAATTGATGACTAAATTATATTTTTTAAATGTATAACTCTCTGACTCTTATGTCGCGTCGCTGACAACATGTTCGTCAACTAATCAAGTAATGGGGTGTGTTAGTTATCGCTATTTTCGCCGAAATAAAACAACAGTTCTGTTGCTTATTATTGTGAGGTGATGAATACCTATTGTTGTATTAATAACCTTTATGGTGTGAAGCCCAGTTGTTGTTATAAGACGGGAGGTAGTTTACGACACATTACGTAACTGACATGCCATTGCTTGTACATCGATTGACCGCCTAATCAACAAAATATGATATAACCTGTGCAGAAATTAAGGTTTTTGACGATTAGTAATCGCCTTTGTACAACCTACACCATTAAATTAACGCTCCCCTTACAAAATAAAATCATTGATGAGTAGTTATCCCACTGGAAATGTTCAGATAATAAGTTCAACAAACGACCATATAAGTCGTTTTGTTGAACTTGTTATCTGAACATTTCTCTCAATTGCAATAAATAGGACCTTCTGCACTTTTATTTATTTTGTCTGCTTTTATCACCTTAACATATAAAAGTCAGGGTCCGTATGTATGTGCCAGGTCTGTGTCGGCCTCATACCGACGCATGCACGCCCGGATCGGGAGGATTTAATCTACATAGTAGTATGGCTATATTTTCTCTAATAACAAAATAATGTGTATAATTATCCTGCAGGGTGAATTTATAACTGGAATCGGCATTAATTGGACTTATGAACCTAATATATTTTCTGATGAACATGCATATGAATACATTTTCCAACATAAACAGTGATACTACACTGTTAGAAATTACTGTCGGTTTGACGGTTTCGGGCTGTCATAATCGACGGTCCCATTCCATTTCATCAGTTTGACGGTCCCATACCGTTATTTTATGTGCCCATGATAAATTGTCTATCAAAATGAATAATAGACAGTAGACTGTTATAACTGAGTGGTAGAATCCAGTTAGTATAGAAAGGGATTAAAATGTCTCACATCTATCCGCTGTGAAGGCCTTACGTCCCTTTAAACCTTTCAGTGCCAGGGACCGATCTCATCGGCCCTAATTTACGGTCTGTAAAATCGGCCCTAAAATTGTTTTTGGGTTGAATTATTTTTGGGTATGCTTAAGCATGCTATAGCGAATTTAAAAACAAACTGGATAAAACCTTAGGGGCATGTTAAACTCAAAACTATCACCAAGTATTCATAGTAATAATTTTGATGCCCATGAAAAACGTAAGATTCCCTGTCACTAAACCTACAAAATAAGTCAGTTAAAGAATATAAGAACAAATTATTAAAATTGTAAAAAATAATAACAAATGATGAAAAATTGTTAGGCCAATGCATTCTCTTATATATGCGAGGCGACCTATGGTCGACTCGCATATATAAGAGAATGCATTGGCACAGGGTATATGGGTTGATACAAAAATCGGAGCTGGCACTCAAAGGGTTAAGCCCACTGGTGGCGTGGGAGACATGTATTTTTGCGATGTTCTACTTGTATGATATATCAGTAAGGATGCATGTTAAAATGGAGCGCTCATTGTCCCCAGAAAAAAAATCGCAAAGGCCCGTCCATGTCTCTGCCCCATATGGTTTCCAGATGATAACTTTAGTTATAGTTATCTGGTCATTTTCAAATATGGTATATGTATTACTCACATGAAAATACAGGTCAAGTTTGAATTTGGGTTCTGTCTACCAAGTTTACTGGAGTTATGGCCCTTGTCAACTTATAATTTGCTGATTTTTTGGCTTTCTGGGTGATAACTTTAGTTTTAGTTATCTGATGTTTTCAAATTTGAAACTTGCATGACAATACAGGCTATGTTCGATATGGGTTCCGTCCGCCTATTATTACTGGAGTTATTGTCCTTGTTGACTTAGCATTTGACAATTATTTGGTTTTAAAGTTGACAACTTTAAGTTTAGTTATCAGAATGTTTTCAAACTTGGTATGTCGATTATTTACACGAAAATACAGGTCAAGTTCGAATTTGGGTTCTGTCTATTCATTTTACCAGAGTTATGACCCTTGTTATGACTTAGAATTTCCCGATTATTTTGGTTTCTGGACGATTACTTCATAGACTTAGTATTTACAGATTATTCTAGTGTCTAATCAAATAATAATTTATTTAAATTAAATTAAAGCCAATGTGGCCTGGATGACTGCCGATATCATCATTTTGAAGAATTTGAAAAATGTTGATGGGCACTGGTTATTAGTCACATGACCCACATGATTGAGCCTGATTGGTTAATGACATTGTTGATGATACATGCACAGTGAAGTTTTATGTGAATTTTTATATGGTCTGTTTAATATGAGTTTGTTTCTTGGTAAACATGTTCTGAATAAAAATAAAATATGTGTTTTAGTATCAAATTGATTCACTGCTCCATTTCCACAGGTGGTGTTAAAGGCGTGATGTAAAAGTGGTGATGTTAAAGGGGGTGATGTTAAAGGGGTGATGTTAAAGGGGGTGATGTTAAAGGGGGTGATGTTAAAGGGGTTGATGTTAAAGGCGTGATGTAAAAGTGGTGATGTTAAAAGTGGTGATGTTAAAGGGGGTGATGTTAAAGGGGGTGATGTTAAAGGGGTTGATGTTAAAGAAAGGGGTGATGTTAAAGAAAGGGGTGATGTTAAAGAAAGGGGTGATGTTAAAGAGATGATGTTAAAGGGGTGATGTTAAAGGGGTGATGTTAAAGTTTATAAATTAGAAATAACAGTTACAAAATTATGAAAATGGCCTTTCTAACCAAAGTTTCATTGTGGGGTCTCCCCGGTGTTCAGTGTTTTGCTTATCGCGAACTCCTTATGTACTGCTTGTTTACATAACATGTCATCTGTTTACATAACTCAGAGTACTAGAATGACAATAACATGCAATTTACGTGATTGGTATGAGAAAAAAATTTGTCCATACTATAATATTCTTTCTGTTTATGGCAGTTTATGGTGGTTTTAACAACAATACCCACTACCAACTCTTATCCTATCTTTAACGAGCTTCAAGGTGAAGTTAAGGTGGCGCTGTGGTTTCACCCTTAATCGATACATGGAGCATAATACAGTTCTTATTTGAATACCAAAATATCTCATGAGTGTCTGGAAAGAATTATAAATATTTTCTGAAAATATATTTCTTTTCAGACAAGAATGAGATGTTTCAGGCATTCAAACAAAAAACCTTTGGTATTCTTTTTATAATATGCACCATATTAATACTCAAAGTTGCTAAACTAACTCTCACTTAATTATACCCCCACCCCCACAACGAGTTGTGTGGGTATACTGGAATCAGCTTGTCGGTGTGTCAGGGCATCTGTCAGTCCGTGGAGACAATTTTGTCTGAGCTTTTATTCCAACATTGTTTGGTCAATGTTTTTGAAACTTTGAAAAGATATTTAGTGCCATGGGAACCTGCGCAACTGGATTTTTTTTAGGTCCGTCTGACATTTTTGTGTGGAGTTATCCCCCTTTTCGATTTAGAAATTTTTCTCAAGATGTATAATTTTGTCTGAGCTTTCATTCCTACATTTTTCCGGTAAATTTTTAGCTCACCTGAGATGAAGTCTCTGGTGGAGCTATAGTCATCACTCTTCATTGTCCATCCTTCCATCCATCAAAAATTCTTTGAACATCTTCTCCAGATCCATAGGACCAAATGGGTTGATAATTGGTTTCGATGTTCCCTAGGTGACTGGTATTCAGATTTGTTCAAATGAGGTCACTGGGTCAAATAGTTGCAAAGCCAGGGCCATAACTATTTCCCTCCATAGTCATTCTTAAAACGACTTCTCAAGTAGCATCAGGCCGAATGCGTTCATATTTGGTATGAATGGTCCTTGGGTGATTGGGGTTCAGATTTGTTCAAGTGAGGTCACTGGGTCAAATGTGGTGGTGCAGAGCCAGGGACATAACTAAAAGATAAATTAAAAAAAGTTCTTTAGATTGAACTCTGATCAAATAAATAACAATTTTAATGAAAATTTAAAATTAATTCTTTTTTTATTTCAATGATAATTTTTTTTTCAAAGTTAATTATTAAAGACACAAATATTAAGGTAGCCCATCACACTTACCCATTGGTGCTTCTAGCATCCCTGTTATCAAACACTTGTTTTAAATATATTTCACAGTCACAATACATTACACCCATATGCTAGAATGTTATCTCTTAACAGTGAACATAATACAGGTCAGCATACCAGTCTGGTCTGTTATGATCATTATCCACATGTCAAATCTGACAGTGTATTATCAACAAGCTGACAGCCATAAAGGCTTTGTTTTGTTAATTAATTTTGAAATTGAATGTCAAATGTATTCCCAGGAACCTTCATTCTCTACTCATATAAACTATTACTGGTATAGGGATTTGTTCAAATGATGGGTCAGTCAAAATAGGTCATTAATACAGTTTTAACACTTCCTTCCAGTGAATTAATATCTACCCTATGAATGGTTCTGTAGTTTGTGTGGACCATCTTTTGTTGATCAGCCACTCTCCAAAAACTTTAACCCCCTCCATAAGACATGCTATTTGAGTTGTTGATTTCAAGTTTGGTACTGAAATATAGGTTCCCATGATTATAGATTTAAGCTCACCTGAGGCAAAGTCTCCGCTGGAGCTAGCTGGTATTGTCATCACTCCTCCCCATCGTCCGTCCGTCCATCAAACCATCATCTTCCCCAGACCCATAAGACCGAATGGGTTCATATTTGGTGTGGATGTTCCCTAGGTGACTCGTATTCAGATTTGTTAAAATGAGGTCACCAAGACAAATAGTAGCGAAGCCAGGGCCATAACTCTTTCACTTCATAGTAATTCTTAAAGCAACTTCTCAAGAACCATTGGGCCTATTAAGCCTATATTTGGTATGCAGGATTACTGGGGTTCAGATTTGTTAAAATGGGGTCACTGGGGCAAACATGGGCAGAGTCAACAATATCTTCAAAAAAAGAATTTTTAGATTTAACTAAATAAAAATATTTTTAAATGAAAAAAAAAAACATTTAGATTTTACTTCTTGCCCTTTATATGAACATAAATTTTTTGATTTTAATTTAAAATTAAATTTTTTTTATTACGTTATAAGAACGTACTGACTATTGTCCCATTCATCTCCGCCTTTACAGTCTTGTGGGCTACCGCATAGTCATTGATTGTCTTGTTTAAAAACTTGGCACATATATTTAGTACCATGGGAACCTGTGCATCTGCGATTATGAGGTCCATCTGACTTTTTAGCTCAACTTTGAGCTATTGCCCTGTGTTGGCGTCCGTCCTCAGTGCGTGCGTCGGTCAACAATTTCCTTTGGTTCACCATACAGGCCGCATCCATCATCCGATCATCACAATACTTCATATGAATCTTCGGGGTTACCTCTAGATAGGAGATTACCATTTGTTCTGAAATTCGATAAAAACATGGCCACCAGCAGCCATTTTGGATTTCAAATTTTAATCCATCGGCACCCCCCATTTATCGGAGAAATGTTTTTAAAATTTACAGGCAAATTTAGGTTCACCTCTAGATGGGAGCTATCACATTTTAGTGATTTTAGATGAACAACATGGGGCTGCCAGCTTGAATTTTAGGTATTTTCTATGAAAAACATGGCCACCGGCAGCTATCTTGAATTTTACTCGTTGCATGACTAAATCCTTTGGCACAACCAACAATCTACATCCCTGATCTAATGGCTACCAAACGTCATATGTATCTTCGAGGCGACCTCTAGAAGGGAGTCATCGATTATTTTCGAAATTCATTAAAAACATGGCCGCCAGCAGCCATCTTGGACTTTACTCTTTGCATGACCTACATGCCACACTCCTCATCCGATCGACATCAAACTCCATACGGATCATCGGGGTGACCTCTGGATGGGAGCCATCGATTATTTCTGAAATTTCTTATAAAATATGGCACACCCTGCAGCCCGCATATATATCTAAGAGATGTTTTGTTAATTTACAGGCATAATTAGGATAACCTCTAGATGAAAGCTATCAAATTTGAACGATTTTTAGCTCACCTGAGACGAAGTCTCCGGTGGAGCTATAGTCATCACCCCTCGTCCATCGTCCGTCCATCCATCCATCCATCCGTCAACAATTCTTTAAACCGTGCGATCCTATAGTAATTCTTAAAATGGCTCCCCCTTGAGACCCACGAGGCCTATTTAGCTTATATGTAGTATGGAGGGTCTTTGTCTTATTTGGGACTGGGTTACAGATTTGTTAAAATGGGTTCAACCAGTCACATTTGGTGTATATTACCTATGGAGAATAGGGATAAAAATTTGTTTGATTGTGGGCCACGATTAAAAAGGGGGGATGTCAGGTTGGAAGTTTGCAACAGTTATGAAATCTTGAGGTATCAGTTGTAAAATTCCAACATGTGCAAAGGAATTATACGAACTTGGGAGTGTGTTTGCTTCATTGGGAGTGTGTGTGCTTCAGTTAGAAGGGAGCAGGCTGTGGGTGGGGGTGATCAGGTACATGCAGTTGAAAATTTCAAAGTTGACAGCCCACTGCTCAATGGAGACCCAATAGCTACGTCCCTCTTTAGGATTACTTGTTTTTACTATTTCTTATGGTTTTCCTAGTCCCAGTCTTATCAGTCTGGTGAGCGTCTCCACAACCATGGACTGTCTTGTTTATTAAAAACATGGCCGACAGCAGCCATCTTGTATTTTACTCTTTGCATGACTAAACCCTTTGGAACACCCTACAAACCAGATCCCGCTTCCGATCATCACCAAACCTAATATGCATCGTAAGGGTGATCTCTAGATGGGAGCCATCAATTTTTTCTCCGAACTTCATCGAAAACCATGACTGCCAGCGGCCATCTTGGATTTTACTCTTTGCATGACTAAATCCTTCAGCACAACCTGCAGGTCACATCCGTCACCGATCGTCAATAAACTTAATGAGGATATTCGGGGTGACCTCTAATTGGGAGCCAAGATATTTTCCAAATTCATTAAAAAACATGCCTGCCAGTGGCCATCTTAGATTTTACTATTTACTTGACAAAATCCTTCGGCACAATCTACAGGCCACATCCCTCATCTGATCGTCACCAAACTTAATAAGGATCTTCAGGGTGACCTCTAATTGGGAGCCAAGATACTTTACGAATTCGTTAAAATACTTGGTCGCCAGCGACAAAAAAAACTGATTAACGCATGTCATCTTGGATTGTACTCTTTTCATGACTAAAATCCTTTGGCACACCCTAAATGCCATTTCCCTCATCCCTCACCCAAAACTTCATAGTGTGACCTGTAGATATAAGCTACGGTGGCTGGTTTAGGTCTGCGCATGCGCGAAGCTGGCGTCGCACGGACTCGGCGACCCGATAAAATTCGTATCCGGGGCAAGATACATTCACATAGCAAATTTCAAGTCGATAGCTCCACCCGTTTCCGAGATCGTGAGCCCGACGTTGTCCGGGCTATTCAAAAACCAAATTTCAAGTCGATAGCTCCACCCGTTTCCTAGATCTGGTCTGCGCATGCGCGAAGCTTGCGTCGCACGGGCTCGGCGACCCGATAAAATTCGTATCCGGGGCAAGATACATTCACACACCAAATTTCAAGTCGATAGCTCCACCCGTTTCCGAGATCTGGTCTGAGCATGCGCGAAGCTTGGGTCGCACGGGCTCGTCGACCCGATAAAATTCGTATCCGGGGCAAGATACATTCACATAGCAAATTTCAAGTCGATAGCTCCACCCGTTTCCGAGATCTCGTCTGCGTATGCGCGAAGCGGGCGCCGCACGGGCTCGCCAATACGACAACGACGACCGCCTGGTCAAACTACACACACGTACCAAGTTTCGTCCCGATCGGTCGAGAATCGTAGATTTGTATAAATGACATACATACATACAGACAGACACACAGACAGACCGAGGTCTTCAAAATATATAGGAGATTTTAGTTTGTTTGGGCTCAAAACTGAATTAATTTATACACATTTACCACTATTTGAACGCCGTAACGGGACCGCATTGTACGACCAAGACATCGTTTGTGATCGCATGCATGTCATCGTTTCCGGGACGCGTAATAAACAATTGTTTTGCCGATATAGTGACCAGTGTATTAAATCTTGTACTTAGGGTAATGCTGGTCGCGGTTAACCGGTTATGATTAGGTTAACACCCGTGGTTAACCGGTTAGGAAAAAAAACCCAACCGTCCCAGCACTACATTGTCTTTTATAAATTCGCGACTTCGATTGGGATGGGTCGCGAGTTGAACTTGACCTCGCTCATAGGCATGTTTCTGGACCTGGACCGATCCGACTAAAATTTTGTGTGTAGGACTACTTTGATCCCGGGAGCAATATGGACGGGTCCAATTTCACGTGGGACCATGTCCTCGAACGTGCTGATATAGGCATGTTTCTGGACCAATTGAACAATAGTTTGTCCAGACGCTGTATATACCGGGCACTGCCCAGATGGAGGCGATCACAAAGAAATCCCTAAATAGCCCGAACGAAGTCGAGTACATCAGCTAGTATTATATATTTCTAGATTTAGTTACAAACTATATACCTGTATATTGTACAAAGAAATGTTTGACAAATGTATCTATATAAATATTACCATAGGGGTCATTAAAAATAGATACGACGAAACAAAATTTTGAAGGGTGCATGTGATTGTGAGGAATAATAGGATCATAGGTAAATTTAATTTATGGACGCTTGTTATTTTCATTGGACTACATGTATCAGGTAAATTTTTATATTCCAAATGATGACAGGAATGCGGAAAGTTGAACTACCTAAGTAATACTGGCTATCCGCATGAAGAGATATACATGTATATAAAAACCAAAATAGAAGATGACTACTGGCGACAATGTTTTCCAAAGAAATTCAAAGCATTCGATAGCTCCAATCTAGTGGTCACCCCGAAGATCAATATGAAGTTTGGTGACTATCAGATGAGGGATGTGGTCTGTACAGGTGCTAAAGAATTCAGTCATGCAAAGAGTAAGATACAAAATTTCTGCCTGTGGTCATGTTTTTTAACGAAATTCGGAAAAATTAGATTACTCTCATCCTGGTTATATCCAGAAGATTATTGTGGAATCTGGTGACGATCGGACAAGGGATGTCGTCTGTATGATCAACCAAATTATTTAGCCATAAAAATAGTAAAATTCAAGATCAATTGATAGAAAGTGTTCCGTAACGCGACACACATCGGTGGTTTTCACTACACAATATTCAATCAGAATAAACGTATTTGCAAAGTCGCGCGGTCGGCCATTTTAAATCTAAACAATAATGAGTCAAGTTAGGCAACAATTTCTCTCCACGAGTTCCTATACCAAATATGAACTATCATGTCTATTCAGCAAATTACATTGTGCACGGTTCGTGGATATTCATTCCCGATTTGATTCTATAACTGAAGGTTCCCTTTGCAAACTGATATGACATGTGAACGGGTACGTGTGTATGTGATTAATCAAAACCTGTGGGGCCATACTTGTGGGTGGGGTTGTTGGTGAATAAATGATAAGAAATTGTAACTGGGTTTAGTGTATAATTGCCACAACTGGGCAATAATAAAGGCAAAAACATAAGTTGCAATCCCAAGTCCCAATCACAAGATTAAAACAATATCACAATGCCGTGCTTTAAAAAAATTGGAATTTAACCATTGAAGAGTTATAATAGACACATAAAAACCAGGACCCACCCTTCCGAGACCGACCTCTCGCGCCAAAAATACAATCACGATCGATGTACATCACGTGTAGTTTAAAGAGCGAAACTTGATACTATACTGTATTTTGCCAAACAGCCTGCTGATCTACGAATGTGCATATATGCAACCACAGTACCGAGTACCGGCGGTACTGCACACCATGCAGTACCGGTACCGCAAAAATGCCCGAGTACCGGCGGTACCGGTACCGGTCCTGCGTACCGTTTAGTAGCCTGGGTGGTATTGTTGTATAAAAAACAGCACTACATGTAAATATAAAATAAAACAGTGCTACATCTTATTACAGATTATTTCCACATATAATCAGTGACTACAGGTAGTCTGACAAAATAAAGTTTCAGTGACACTCTATCCGAAGAGGGGGATAATTTCATCTGTTACAGTCAATGAAGCAATTATGAATCTGGAAAGCTGAAATTTCTCAGTAATACTAGATATCGACATGACGCGATAACATATAACGTAAATGCAATATGGCCGCTGGCGACCATTTTTTCCTATGAAATTCAAAAAATATTTGATAGCTCTCATCTAATAGATCAATATCAAGATAAATATGAAGTTTGGTGATGATCGGATGAGTGATGTGGACTGTGGTCTGTGCTAAAGAGTTTAGTAATGCTAATAGTAACATCCAAAATCGCTGTCAGTGGCATGTTTTTTAACGAAATTCGGAAAAACTACACTACTCCCATCTTGTTGTTATCCCGAAGATCCATATGAAGTTTATTAACGATTGGACAAGTAGGGTATACCAAATTATTGAATCATGGAAAGAATAAATTCGAAGATGGTCATTGGCGCCTATGTTTTTCATCAAAACTCGGAAAACGTTGATGGCTATATAAGATTATAAGGAACTCCGGTTATTACTCCATGTAATTACTCTTTGATTACCACATGTGTAACACCTGCCATGCAGATCAAGAGCTCAACTGCCATCCGCAGTGACCTACATGTAGTTTATCTCAAAAGCTGCTGACAACTATTGTCATAATAATAATAATCATACTGTCGGTACCTATTTGTTGCAAAACCAATCCTTCTCAATTTCAATGGATCTTTTTCAAGTAGTTCACTGTTGTTACACAAGGCATATTTTCACGAATTTTCCGATGATAATGATATTATGCGCCAATATCGGTCTATATGCTCACGCTCAAATATGCTTATTAGAAAGTTTTACAAATGTTCGCCTAATGTGAAAATGTATTTATTTAAAATGTTCGTATCTCCATTATATTGTGCTCATCTTTGGATTAACTATACCAAACGTTGTTATAGAAAACTTACAGTTTGTTATAATAATGAATATAGAAAATTTATGGGTTATGAGAGATCATGTAGTGCGAGTGGGATGTTTGTAGGTGACAGAATGTGTTCTCTGACAGTGCTGATTCGAAAGGGTGTGTATGGATTTCGTGTGAGAATTTATAAATCTTTAAACAGTATTTTGAATGCTATTTGTAACTCAGATCTGATCTATCGGTCAAATCTATTCAATCATTGGAATCAACTTCTTTATATTTAATTTGTAATTATATGTTGTATGTATGCCTATATATGGGCATATCTTGCCTGAAATAAATACAATACAATACAATATATGGTTTCTGACTAGTGTTGAAACAATTATTTGACTAATCGGCGTCGACTCGATTATTAAACAAGCCGACGCTGAAATCCGCCAGTCGATTAATCTAAGAAAATCGGCAATATGGCCTACCGAATTCATCGAATTTACAGTTTCATGTTCGGTGCTGGGTGGCACCTCTCAGAATGCGTTCGATTCTTCTCTTAAACCGGACAATTCCGATATTCTAATTTTTGTTCTCAGACTGGTAGAGGTGTATGATTGTGTATAAGGTGTATACTGTTTATACTGTGTTATATTGTGTTATTTTCTGGAACATGTAATATAATATAAAAGACTACCATTAACAAAAGAGTGTGGGGTTTTTCATGGTTACTTATGATAGTTAAAGTGCAAGTTAAGATAACAAACAAGCGGAACTGTCAAACATTTCGACATTCAAGGACTATTTGTAGGATGATCCAATTAATGCAGCTCATATATTGACTGTGCCATTTGACCATTTTAATAAATATTTGTTAGCACAAGTAGCAATATTGGATGTGGAACAGTTGTGTGGAAATATAAAAATGTACATTTGTGGCACGTGAAAATCAAGTTAGGAACGTGCGATATCATGCTATCCGGTCGTAAAAGGGTGTAATCGAAATGCCTAATTTTTGCATACCAGTCACAACTAATTATCTTGCACTTTAATTGTTAACACCCCTCCTTGTTCAACCGATTTAGGTTGTCTTTTGTCTATAAAATGATGGGATTGAAAAAATTGTTGTTAAGGGCATTTCCGCCCCGATAACTTTGAGACATGTATATTCGATCGATATATAGTTTCATCATTGTGTGGTCTTTTTTCAATCCCGAAATTTGTACCCAATTTCGATCTATACACCAGATTTATCGATGTTTTAATGACATTTGGCAAGTTATCTCCCTTTTTGTTGCATTCTATACATAAAAAATGCAAAACCAGAAAAGATTTTTGTAAGACTGCTGTGGATGTTTCGACCGCACAATGATGAAACTATATATCGACAGAATATTTTATTTTTATAGACAAAAGACAACCTAAATCGGTGACAACAATATATATGAATAATAAAGTTTATATTTAAAAAAAGTAAATTAATAATTAATTAACAAAATTGACATAATAATTTCAATAATATTTTTATATTTAATAAAGGGGTACTGTACGCCATTTTCAATAAATTCCCGGTGATAACAACGATCTATTATCGATACTATATAGAAATATAAGTAATTTGAGTCGAAGATGTATTCTGTAAACGCTCAGGTTAATAGGCTATCTTAAAATTTAATAATTTAAAAGTTAATAATTTAATATAAATTGATTTTATGGCTCCAGCCATAAAATGGCGTCTCTTAAAATTGGAATTTCCGTGTACAAAACGTAATCAAATTATAATTGAGGGATACTGGATTAATAAAACAATTGCACACACGATCGTTTGAAACATTATGCTTATACGGGTAGAAAACCCAAGCCACTCATTGACTAGTGACCATACACTAACTTAAATGAGTATATGGGACTGCTAAGCATATAATATAATGTTTATTTGATTCATTTGGTTGAAAACTGTACAAAAATTACTCGACAACGACAATTTGTATTTTTGCATTCCGGTAAATTTGCCATCCGTAACAATACTTCGTACTCAACAGACTTTCAAAAAATGGAAAAGTTGTTACCTTATTCTCCGACTCGGGGATTATAGAAACCAACAACAACATCTTGGGTACAGTACCCCTTTAAAACAGTAAATTAATAATTGCCACTTTTAAATTTAAATTTAATTAAAATTTAATTTTATCGGCTTCCTTAAAAAGATTCTTACCTTAATATTTGTATGTGCACTTTATAAACTTCATTGAGTCATCTTTGTCATGTATTGAGTTTGATATCTTTTGTTAACAGTTTATAAATCATGTATGTCTCATGTTTGTTATTATATTTTATGTGTTTATTATGATTAAATAAAGTAATCATTTAAAATAAATGTATTCACTTTCTAAATTATTATTTCACAAAAAACATCAAATACCCCAAAACACAATAGTTTAGAGTCGCCAATTAGTTAATCCGATTACCTATAACACTAAGCACATAGGCCGCTTACCCCTTTTAAATGGAGCCGACCGCTTACACTTTATAGAATGAAAGAACGAAAATTTTAATAAAATCAACAAATTTGTGAATTTGAAAACAATTCAAACGTTAATGTTTTCCATGTCATAACCCGGACATATGTACTAAATTTCAGTCATGTCCATTTATAAACAAAGAAGATAATGCGACACCAAGTCAGCTTACACCTTTTATTTTGGAGCCGGCCGCATACACTTTATAGTGTGTTTCAGAACGAAAAAGTTGAATAAAATCAACAAATTTGTGCAGCATTTAAAAACAATTCAAACGTTATTGTATTCCATGTCCCAGCCCGGACATATTTCAATAATATTCATTGAGAAACAACGGACCAAACGCCATATAACACCTTGTATACACCTTTTATTCCGAGCCGGTCACGACCTCGGCATACACTTTATAGTGTGTCCCGAGATGGCCCAGGTCGACTGGGGCGAGTGGGCCCTGGGGCGAGTGGGCCAGTTTCCGGCACCTTTTATAGGTGGCGCCATTATCGTGAGCAAGCTTCGTTAATTTGCAGCAGGTATCCGTTTGTGCGTAGTTTAATTTAGAAAGTTCCCCAATTAATATCGTAAATAGAGCGACTGTATTTGACAGAGAAGGCCTCTGTTATTGATTATCAAGTTGCTATACATTAAAAAACGACAAATGCACATGCCCGTTCAAGTTATCCTTATTTGATATTAATTACATAGAATACTGCATGGGAATTCAGCTGCATTAAGAATACGTTCCCTTGTCCTAAAGAGGCACAAACCAACATCCAATGGCCCTAGCGTGTTTAGTGTTGCTGCAGTTCCTTATTATTGATTTCTTAGTGTTACAAACCAGTACAAACTAGTAAAAATCCAATAAAAGGTGTGAAGGAAAAAAAAAAAAATATCACGGAAAAAATTGCTTTGGGCTTATTTTGACACCCACCACCCCCAGCATACGTATCGGAACCCCCCCCTGTCCTACCGGGATATTTTCTCAGCTATTTTACAGAAGAATAACGCAGATATATTATTTACACTCTAAAAATATTTAGAAAACCAAAATGGAAAATAAAATGATTCACATTCGGAACCAAAACCAGTTATATAACAGTTTCTCACAGCTGGAAATTTAAAGTGACGGGCGGCGTTCATTGTAGAAATATTCACATTTGTTCAAATCACCATTAACAGAAGGAATATTAAAATATATATAGTTTTGTTCATATTTCTGATTGGTATAAGAACAAGGACTGTCTATATTTTACTATTCTTTCTGTTTATGGCGGTTTTTGACGGTGAATATTTTAACAGCATACCCACCGCCAACGCCGCCCGTATCTTTAAATGACTTGATGTTTTCACTATTTACTATTTATAGTAAACTGGAAGGATATACTGCTGCATTCCAAAGGGAGATACTTCATACCTCACAGAAAAAATTACTATTTAAAAACTAACAAGAACAAGCCTTGAAATGAGTGATGCTATATCCCACATGAGGGGATATCATCACTAGATTAACCCTCTGCGAACCTCATTCTGCTAAGGCATAAACTATTATGGATGACTTACGAAAATCGCAACAACAAAAAATAGAACTAATGCCCATATTGTGATCTAGTACACACTGGGGGTTTTTTTTTTTTTAGTATAAACACATTTTCTTTGGTAGAGTAACTGTCCCAAAAGTGGCCCCCAAATTGCTTTAATAATAATTTTTCTACCAAATAAACCAATATTTGCACTAGATGAGTGTTTTTGGGTGAATCCATAGGTTTGAGGATGCAATTTCATACCCCTGGAATCCGAAATCCGGCTTTAAAAATAAAAACGGGACTCCAGGATACAGTTTAAGCAAAATACGAAATATAGTGTGATAATTTCAATATGAAACAGACATAGTATATGCAGTACATTAAAACCAATAAATATAGAGAATACCTACAGTTTGAATACCGAAATATATCAGGACTGTCTGGAAAGAAATATCGAATTTTCACGAGCAGCTGCAAGCCGCGAGTGAAAATTCGATATTTTCTTTTACCCGACACGAATGAGATGTCAAGTATCCAATAACAAACTGAATGTGTTCTTTTTATTATATGCGCCTTATTAAGGCTGAATGTTGCTAAATTATGCAGCATTTTCACTTTTAATGTCTTGTTCAGTTGATGTCTGTTTATTTATGTTCATTTAATTTTTTTATGTTCTACCATTTTTGTCTATTGTTTTTGTTTAATGTTCTCTGTATATATCCTTTATATCATATAATATCACTATCTATATTCTGATCTATTCATAGAAAATACACGACTTAGTGACTTAAAAAATTACCAGTACAATAAATGACGAATAATTATTCACCGATATTGATATTAAATAATTACTGAATAAGTTGGAATAACTACAAATGAGTCAAATTAGCTCCTTTTTTTTTATTCTCTCTCTCTCCAGAAAGCGAATTATATTGGAGATAACTTAATGCACAACATTAAGCCTTATAAAAAGAATTCAACCATTAGCAATTGAAGATAACTCATCCTCAGACTTCTACATCAACTTAACAAAAGATCATAACATTACGTAATGTCTTGTACAGCTAATATTGTCTGATGTTATGTATACATCTCATATATTTCATTATATGTTGCATGCTATATATGTATACCCTTAATATTTGTCTGATCTGAGCATGTAATAATTGTAACATATGTATGTCTATCTTCCCCTTCATTACTTCATATGCATGTCTATCTTCGTCTATCTTCCCCATCATTACTTCATATGCATGTCTATCTTCCCTTTCATATATACATGTACGCCTAAGTAAAATGGGAAAACATAACTATGTTTAGCGACAATTACCCACCTCAATATTGACTGATTACGTACCGATAAGCATTTATTTTTTCAATACTTAACAAACCCTTGAAAAAAAACAAAGCATTTCTCTCTCGCCCTCAACTTAATACATATATTTGTGACATCCCCCATTTGGCATATCCGCAAGAAAAACAACCCCACAGACCTTATATCCCCCACTTCACCCGCCCCACTCACCCTGTCCACTACTATGCCCTTGAAATACCCATGCTCCACTTGCAAAAAATCAGTGCGAAATAACCAAGATTCCTTGTGCTGTGACCTGTGTAATCAATGGATCCATCTAAGTTGTTTTAAACTTTCAAAAGCAGACTTCATAAAGCTTGTTGATGATGAAAAAACATGGTTTTGTCACCATTGTATTGCATCTATACTACCATTTAATCATATAGAAGAAGAGGCACTGTTTCGGTTGGCTTTATTTGATATGAAACACGATTATGTTCATTCAAATGTCACCTCAAAAGATCCCTTACTAATGAACCCATTCACCCTGAATGATGACTTTCGTAAGGAATCCCAACAGGATGACGATGACTATAACTTAGACCCAATAAATGCTGAAAACTCCTCCAATTATATTCTTCTTGAAGAATTCAATGATAAACTGAAACAGTTGAATAAAAATATATCATCTTCAATAATTCATTTCAACATACGCTCTTTAATGAAAAATATAGATAAATTATCCACTTTCCTTCATGCTTGTAGACATAGATTTGATATAATAGGCGTTACTGAAACATGGCTGACAGATGAGTCTCCAATTGATCTGACAAAAATGGGGAGTTACAGTTTATATGAAAACCATAGGAATGACAGAAAGGGGGGTGGGGTTGGAATATATGTTAATGATAACCTTAAAGCTCAAGTTCGAACAGACTTATCTATATTCACGGAAAACTTTGAAAGCTTATTTATTGAAATCCCTGATCATAAAAACAAGAACCAACTAGTAGGTTGTATATATCGATGCCCCAATTCTGATGTCGACACATTTCTTGAAAAACTTGAAACAGTTCTAACTCAAATACATAAAGAAAAAAAAGAATGCTTCCTGATGGGTGATTTCAACATAAACATAAATAATGATAATACCAGTGGAAAGAACTTCTTAAACCTATTGAAGTCATTTATGTTCCTGCCAACAATAACTAAACCCACCAGAATTACAGAATTCAGCGCAACCCTCATTGACAACATATTCTCCAACTGTCATCTCTCTTCATCATTTTACGCAGGTATTTTTGTGGAAGACATAACTGATCACTTGCCCATTTACCTTCTTGTGGATAATGGAGCCAAAAAAGTAACCAACAAAGATATTTTTATTTACCAAAGAGACTATTCAAAGAAAAACATAAACAATTTCATCAACGATATCTCAGTGGCTGACTGGAGCACAGTACTTTATAACCAGGACTGCAATGAAGCCTATAACATATTTCATGGTAAAATAATGAGCACTTATAATCTTAACTTCCCAAAAAAGAGAAAGAAAGTCCAAATATCTAATAATCAAAATCCATGGATAACAACAGGTATACTGAACTCCATCAGAAGAAGGAATAAACTTTATAAAATATTCATAAAAGACAGAACAAAATATAATAATGAGCAATACAAGAAGTATAGAAATAAAGTAAACTCAATTATTCGAACTTCTAAGCAGCATTTTTATCATAGTAAGTTCCAACAGTATGAAAGTAACATTAATGCTACATGGAAACTAATCAAAAACATTCTCAACAAAAAATCGAGTAACAGCACCACAACAGAGTTCTTATATGAAAATAAATACATCAATGACAAGAAGGAAATTGCTGCCAAATTTAATGAGTTTTTCACGAATATTGGACCAAACCTTGCTGCCAAGATAACATCTTGTGAAAATCCTTCAGACTACCTTAATCAGCCCAAGACTTCTTCTTTTTTTACACACCCAACTGATGAATTTGAGATCCTTGATTTATTAAAAAATATCAATTCTAAAAAGGCGGCAGGTATTGATGAATTGAAATGTTCTATTCTGAAGACATGTTCCGAATTTATTATTAAACCCATTACACATATCTGTAATCTCTCCCTATCTAATGGCATATTCCCAGATCTCATGAAGGTAGCTAAAGTTATTCCAATCTACAAATCTAAAGACCCAACAATTCTAAGTAACTACAGGCCAGTATCTGTGCTACCCATTTTCTCAAAAATTCTTGAAAAACTGATGTACAACAGAATGGATAAATACCTTACAAAATACAATATTCTATATAGTAGCCAATATGGCTTCAGAAAAAATCACTCAACTATTCTTGCTTTAACTGATTTATTAGAAAAAATAACTGAAGCTTTAGATAAAAAAGAACACACCATTGGAGTATTTTTAGATTTATCCAAGGCATTTGACACAATAAACCACAATATAATGATTAATAAACTTGAACACTATGGTTGTCGGGGGGTTGCACTGAACTGGTTCCGCAGCTACCTGTCAAATAGAAAGCAATCTGTACTGTACGAAGGCAACTTTTCATGCCAAACAAATATAACCTGTGGCGTGCCACAGGGATCAATACTTGGCCCTCTTCTCTTTCTTATATACATGAATGATCTTCCAAATGTGTGCAAAAAATTAAAGGTAATACTATTTGCTGATGATACAAATGCATTTTACTCAGATAAAGACATTATTAATGCTTATGATGTTGTTAACAAAGAAATGGAGGCAATGAACAAATGGTTTCTAGCTAACAAATTATCTTTAAATCTTGATAAAACAAACTATATGCTTTTCACAAATACAGATCTTTGTAAGTCGTTAAATTTTCTACCGGAACTAAAAATTAATGATAAACTGGTCCAAAGGGTTAAAAACACTAAATTCCTAGGAATTAATATTGAAGAAACTTTGTCATGGGATTTACATGTGGATACAATTATCAATAAATTATCTAGAAACCTAGGAGTCATGCGTAAGGTTAGTGAGTTTGTACCAAAGGATACGATGAAATCACTTTATTCGATACTTATTATCCCATATCTCACCTATTGTAATGCTATATGGAGTGCAACAACAGTGAAAAATCTTCAAAAACTTGAAAAAATACAAAACAGAGCAATTGCAAAACTGTCATATGGAAATAATAAAAATACCCAGGAAATATGCAAGAAACACAACTTATTACTGCTTGAAGACATTGGAAATATGCAACTGCTTAAAATTTTACATGATTTCCACCACAAGAAACTCCCTAAATCACTGACTTCCCTATTTACAAGCCTACATGATATCCATAATTACAATACACGGTCCAAAGCTAATTCAAATATATTCTGTGTATTTAAAAGAACAAAAAAAGCAAAAAATGCCATATCAACCAGAGCCAGATGCCTGTGGAATGAACTACCAACTGACTGCAAACTCAGAATAGAAATTGATAGCAATTACTCAAAATATCTGAAAGAATATTTCATTAACAAGCAACATAAACCAACCTCCCCCACTGAATAGTACTCCTCCCTGGTTACCAATATGTACTCTAATATTAGTACAAAACAGAGTTCTGTCACCACAGGGCTATTCAGATTAGGACAAGCTCCTTATTGTTTCATACTCTTAATGTATAATTCCTCCTACTCTGATTAGCCCTACATGGTGAGGGAAAGAACAGTCTGAATATTTCATCTGCATGTATTATATATCTAACGTGTCATCCCATACTGAAATCCGTACATTAACCAATGGATAACTCAGAATGAACCAAATCTAATCTATCGAAACATGTCTCAACCTCTGCATCTATATATAGTAATTTCATGTATAAGTAAATAAATTCTAATATAATATTTAGATGTCCTGGATCAACTCATGTGGGTTGTGATATGATGCATCTACATCAGGTCGCAGCATGAGAAGGAACTTGGTATTTACATGACCAATTATATCATTGCAACATGAAAATATACTGTGAACTGTGACATGCCCACACCCCTCCCCCCCTGCCCACACCCTCCCATACCCATCCCCAAAATCTTTAAATTTGTCGCACACCATTGCACCACCTGTAAATATGCACAGCAACTTTAATATAAATATAATATTAATCTCATATATTTGTATAAGGGTCCTGCCCTCATAAGCCCAGCTTTTGTGGGATCCTGTTGTATATAACATGTTATTATTCTATAATTTCAAATAAAAACTTATTGAATTGAATTAAAAAAAAAATTAAATAGCATACCAAATTAAACTGTACACGGAAATAACATAAAACTACAATGAAATAACGAAATCGTATTTCACTAGCTTCTAAGAGATACATTCGACGATTAACGTTTCGCTAATTTTCCGCTATTTTATAGCAAAGCATATAATAAATAGAGAATCTCACATGAGTTTCTATTTTATACGAAATTTATCAACCGAGATCACTAAATTCGATTTGAGCCAAGGTTTACCGAGGCTCAAATAGAATTTAGTGGACGAGGTTAATAAATTACGAATAAAATAGAACGAGTTTGAGATACCTTTTATCACATGATCAAATAAACGGGAAGCAACGCGAAGTATTCATCGAAAACAACAATCATAAACTTCAGCAATCGCAAGTCATTTAAATAATGGCGTGACGTCATCGCACGCGCTAATATTACACCAGTAATTATGAAGCAGGTTTTGTGGGTTAATTATAGGATAAAAGGGATTTTTTTCTCTCGCCACAATGCAATTCAAAGAGCACATTATTTATTCTACAGTGAATTCACGTAAACATCCGGTCATAAATACAGGAGAGAATTATAATGTTCATTTACTGTGTTTTATCAAGTCATATATACATATTTACAGTTTCGGAAAGCATAAACATTGCAAAAAATATGAGAATAAAAATAGCCGAATTGTGCATTTCGCTGGAAACGGGATCGATCCACTTTACGCAGTCGGAATCCAGAGTACAGCTCCGAAACAACCGGAATCCGGCGCAGAGCTCCCAAAAACAACCTGAATCCGACTTACAATTCATATGTCTGGATTGTTTGTGGTGTCCATTGAATTAGATCATCGGCTTCAAAATGTTTACTCTTTATTGAGGTGACGAACTTATGAAGGTCTGACATACCTTTCCTTTATATATCGGCCATATCCTCCAATCCCAATGTTGCATTTATAGATCAAAACATGTTGAAACGAAGATTAAACATCTCGATATGACTACCATGATGACTCGGATGACTACCATGATGACTCCGATGACTACCATGATGACTCCGATGACTCCCCCAATATATATTCTCTTCATGAAATATCTTTATATGCACATATTTTCTTTTTTTTGTTCTTGCACATAAGTGCATTATTTTGATATCATGATCATTGTGTCGTTCAAATTTATCAGAAATGAAACATTCTCGTTTGACCGTGTGTGTCATGATGGTCTCTTGGTTAAATTAAACGCGCTTGGATTCAGTGGTAAAATTCTTCGAATCATTGCCAACATGCATGATAATTGCTACAGCAGTGTGCTGTATAATGGTTGCCTGTCTGATAATTTCCACATTCTCCAAGGAACAAGACAAGGGTCCGTGACCTCTCCGTTTTTCTACTTAGTATTCATCGATGAACTGTTGTACATACTTCAAAAATCTACACGCGGCCTACATATAGGCAATATGAATTGTACTTCACCGACCACGGCAGATGATATTTGCTTAATCGCTATGAACAAATCAGGACTCGATGAATTACTGGAGATATGCAACTCATACAGTTCCAAATGGAGATTTTGCTTCTCGAAAACAAAAAATGCTGTCATCGTCTTCAACGAGACTCGGTCTCAACATATCAAGAATAAAAGAAATTGGTCTATCGGCCTCAGTGATATTACTGAGACAACTGAATGTCGCCGCCTTGGAATAACTCAGCATAAGTTCAACCATAACCACACGCGTGCGACTGAAATGGCAGATACCATGCGGAAAGCATACTTTACAGTTGCCGGTAGAAAAGCTCTGGAATTGTGCACGCCTCTGCATGTCGATGTCAAAACTGTTACTCACAATTGCTATTCCAAAAGCACTATACGGTGGCGAACTACTATACTCGCCAAGTGAAGATACTTCATATACACTGGAAAAATCTCTCCGTAAGTGCGTGAAACACATCCAGAATCTACCAGCGAGAGCCAGTACAAACCTGTCACTCGGATTACTTGGAATCCAACCCGTCAAACAGCAGCTCCATCTGAAGAAACTTGCTTTCTTAGGAGATCGTATCCGTTTGCCAGAGTCACACGAAACACCACTGAGAATATTCGTCTTCAAAGTTTACCAGCAAAGACTTTTCAATATCAACACAACAGGTTTCGCGGCAGATATAATAAACATCCTTCAGCTTTATGGGCTTGATAAATACCTAAACGTCTTCCTCAACGAAGGAATCTTTCCATCGAAGAACTATTGGAAGCGCATCATCAACACATCTGTGCGATCTGATTACATTAATCAGTGGTTACTGTCAAACTCTGGTGATTTCCAATGGTATAGACACATACACAGAGACCCGTTATCGACTTGGAGTATTTGGAAACTTCTAGCCGGGAACCCGAGTCATTCTCAAGAACTGAAGAACCTAGCTTTATTACTGAATAGAACTACATATAAGAATAATTCATCATGTGCAGTCTGCAAACACCACTACGACAATCAGTTCGATCACATACTCTTCTCATGTAATTCAGCCGAAATTCTACAACTGAGGTATATTTTCTGGTGCGAACTAATTGATCGTCTCGGCATAGAAACTTTCGTGTATCTTGACTCCCTCCATCCCGATTAACTACAGGCGTTCTTATTAGGTGGAACTGACTTGTTATTGCCTCCTCAGTCTGTGCAATATAATTGGGGCCGCATACTCATATTCACGGCAAAATTTCTACACACAGACTGCGTGGCGGTACGATTGCCAGAAGTGAGCGGAAATACACACCAGACCATATCCGTGTGACACGGTCAACACAATATACTGATATGTGCGGGTGAAAATTCGGACGTGACATTCTATAAACTCGCTATATTTGTATAAATATTATGTATATTCATAATGCACTCTATATATATGGTCACTATTTAACCTGTGTGCACATACATGCATGCTTTGTGTTACACAACAAACTAATTGTAAGCTCTTCATATTGGAGGTCAATAAATTATATATCAACTTTACGCAGTCGGAATCCAGCGTACAGCTCCGAAACAACCGGAATCCGACGCAGAGCTTCCAAAAGCAATGAAACATTCTCAAAGAAATATATATTTATTGAACAGAAACAAATGAAAATTGTTCTACATATGAAATACAAAAGTTCAAAATATAATCATATCTACTTTCACATTCGTCGAAGAGTCACGGGTGTCATGGGCCATTTGACCTGTCTACTTATGCTTTTACTTACTAGTATTTAATTACGATTGACAATGTAGTATTATAGTATACAGGGCAATGGTCGACCTTCACCATGGCTGTGCTATCAGACTTCCAAGACGCAGATCATTAGATGCTTATTCAACAATGTACTGTCTGTAGTACATCATACTCAAACTACATTGCATGGAATGAACATGTCATTAGCTATTTCCCTACTTGTGTTCTTACATATGTCACATATGTACTTCTGCTACAATGGCGTTCCTGTACTTTGGCATTTCTGAGCAACGACAGAAAAGTACATGCTTCCGATCATAAATATATTACCAACGTTTTTAGTATAAAACCATGCACGTCTACCTTGTGTTTTAACACTAATTTTAATACTCTTAATACTGTATATTAGCGGTGATGTAGAAAGCCAACCGGGACATGTGAATAATTAGTTATCGCTTGTTGTTTTTAACTCACAAAGTATCAGGAATATGTCTGATACCATATCTGCCGAACTACGTGATTACGATATTTGCATGTTTACAGAGACAAGGTTTCGCGCACCAGACCAGACAACTGATTAACGCCCCCTCGGGTGTATACTGTGGTACAGATTTTAGAAAGCTGTGGTTCGCTGGGCATTTTATTAAAATATAATGGTTTTTTCCGGTTGTGACAATTCGCAGTAGGTCGCTATTTGCGGACGTCTATTTGCGGAGGTCCCCGAATTCGCGGAGGTCCCCTAAATTTGTCGAAATATGTTGATTTAATTAGGGAACGGGTGCGTATTATGTCAATTGATACGTATTTTAAACAAATAACGAAACGATCATCATAATAGTGGTTTGTTCAATCAATTATATCATAATCATCATCATCATCATCATCATCATCATCATCGTAATACGGAACAAGTCTTGCGACTTTTCGTCCCGATGACATTATTTGCAATGCTTGTTTACAAATATATGTATCGTCATTCTATATTTACTTGTGAGTCACTTGATCATATTACTTGTCGTCGAACTCGTATTTTATATAATAGAAGAATGAGTCTATGTATATTTTGAATTGATCCAGTGTTGGAACCTCAACAGCGATGTCTGGCAGAGAGTTCCAGCTATTTACCACCCTCTGCGTGAAGAAATATTTTCCTATGGCCTTGTTAACAATGGGAATCTGTAGCTTTTTATTATGTCCTCTTGTTCTTCCTGATGAATATCTTTCTGATAGGTCACGGGCATTGATATTGTAATAACCATTCAACAGTTTATATACCTCGATTAGATCTCCTCTAAATATTCGATATTTTAAAGACATCAGATTGAGTCTTATCATTCGGTCTCTGTAGCATAGAGTTTTTATTTGACGAACTAGTTTCGTTGCTTTTCTTTGTATTTCTCTAACACAATGCTTTGATATGTGGGCTCCATGCAGAGTTACATCATTCGATGATAGGTCTGACCATGCTTATGCAGAGCGATTAGAAAGTGTCGATGTCCAAGTTCGTGAAAGTTCTGTTGACTATATATGCCGATGATTTGAGAAGCTTTATTGTTTTAGGATATTGTAGGAAGGCTAATCTGGCCCTGTCAAATTGAAGTATAGCGATGGGATTTCTCGCAGGACAACACATTTCGGGTTTTCGTTGGGTGTGTATTCGCTGGATGTCTTATAGTTGCAGTATGTAACTATTATGACCGCGTTAATTGCCTTCGATGTTTAGGTATGATCAACGGCTGGGCCATGCCTCCGATTTTTTTATCCGCATTTAAAAGCTTTCTGGTGTGGTGAATGAGAAACCTGCAGTGAAAAGCCGTAGTTTTTTGTAATAATTTGGATTAGTTCATGTAACCAATATATGTTATATTATAATTTATATTTATGGCTAATAATATGATCTTGAGGGCGTTACCATTTCTGATTATGGTTTTCTTGTTTTATTATGCAAGGCTTTAGCGAACCGATTCGTGGAGACAGTATAGTGAGAATTGTGGTGGAGTGGCCATATACACGGTGGGGAATCACGTGGTTTCGAGGTTAGTGAGTACCACGCATACAAAATGGCCGAGGCTGATGCAAACGCACAAATAACACAATGTACGAGGAACTGACACAAAACATAGCAGTTTGACTGTTATGAGCATATGCTAGTTTATTTTTTAAACAAGTTGATACCTGATTTATTCGGAAATACTCAGTGGTTTTCTATAACATTCTGACCAAAGTTGCCATTCGGAGGTGCGTGGAATACACCAATCCATACATCTTGGAGAATCCTTCGACTGACATCTTTGGTCGGAATGTTAGAGCAAATAAATGTGAATTTTGACATAAATGATGTATCAGCTTGTCTGAAAAATGCGTGGTATTCACCAACTCGAAACCACGTGATTCCCCACCTGTGTACGTGATTCGATCGTATTTCGGACCCGAAATGACCTCCATGACCTTAATATCGAATCAACCTGGATATAATTAACCCTTCGTAATAAACACATTTTAGTTTGTTGTTTTTATCAACCACCCGATGCCCACCCGTTGCCCCTGCTTCTATTTGGGAGAAAATTGAGTTATCGATTGATAAAGCTAGAGACGTCGGTTATAACATATGTTGCCGGGGGATTTTAATGAAGACCAAATGTTATTCCCAACAGGAAAGGTTCACCAGATATGTAATGCATGTGGCCTCAATCTAATAAACACTACGCCAACCCATTTTTCAACCAATTCGAATTCGTCAATTGTTCTGTTTTTCGTCAGTAATTTAAGCACTGCGTCCGCCTTTGAAGTACTGGGTCTATTTCATTCAGAAGTGAAAAAGTATCACTGTCCTGTTATTCGAACGATATGTAAAAAACGAATCAAATATCACAGTGGTACGAATCATATGGAATTTCAGCGCTGCCGACCACAATTACAATGAATTGACTGCAATGCATTAAATTAATGGGATTTGAACGCTGCCGACTACAATGGGTTGACTATTTCTGGCCACCGAATCATCTTAGTATTTGAACTTGAATTGATGAGAATGAGGCTTAATATGCCTACAGTCTATAACCATCCTTCGGATTCGGATAGCCGAGAAATTCTCGGCGTTTTTGAATCTGTTATATGCACGGATAAAGGGTTAAACACTTTGGGCTGAAATCTATTTCTATTATTCGCTGCGATTCGAGCATCTCATGAATTACTTCCGCCACAAATTCCAGATTGTCAAAAGATGACATGTTCTTGTTTCTGGGAAGTTTTAAATGGATACATATAACTGTCAACTGTCTATCACGTCAAGCACATGTTGATATCCGGTTATCAATTTCTAATGATGTATGTTTTTGTAGTCCACCAACCGGAGAAGATTCTTTTGTGAACGTCGATTCTGCACTTAACTCCACAACGCTTTATTTAATCCCACACCTGATACGGCTGTTTTCTCTCTGTTATTGTTAATTTTACTCATCTCGCTCTAGTTTTGGGTAAACCCGACTCGAATAGCTACACAATACTAGTACAGTCTGATAGCTGTTGAGTATGTGCCTTAGCCAGAACTGATCTCGCACAAGGCACAGTCACACTTATCAGAGCTATCATGCGAGACCTCAAAAATTGTGCATTTGATTATCTGTCGACAAGCTATTAACAATGATACCGCTCGGTCCGCTTTGTTCCACAGGTCCCCAGAACAAAAATTGACCCCACCCCCGATAATACTTAATCATATAGGATTATTATTGGGGCAGAACAAAAATTGACCCCACCCCCAATAATAAGCCCCACCTCAATAATACTTAATCCTATAGGATTAAGTATTATTGGGGGGTGGGGTCCAATTTTTTGTTCTGGGGGACCTGTGCTTTGTTCCAGATAATACCCTTCAACCCATTCCATGCCAAAACGCCGAAAAAGTCAAAAGAATCTGTACTTATTTTATTTTTGTATCGTGGCACCTTACACTCTCGGAACCGATGTTCACACCGCAGGCAATTATGACACCGCCCTGGCTTTATTTTCTCCATTAAAGAAGATTACGAAGAAGATCTGTCATTCATGTAATTTGGTCAAGGGCGCACTTTCTTTATCTTTTTCTTTTGCTTTCCGTAACTTTTCTGTTGTCTACGCTGACGCTGTTTATTTTCCATTCATATTCGGGAGTCTACATCTGGAGGATTAGATATATATTCATGAACAACAGCGCAACCATTTTCATTTAGAATCAGAAATTTTAAGGCATTTATTTCTGAATTTAAAATATCTATACACTGTGTTATCTCTGCTCTTGCTTTGACAGCATCTGGCAAACTTATAATGTCGTTTGTGCATGAGTAATTAATCTACAGATACCATTTGAGAGTATGGCAAATTGATTTCGCAACTTTTCTTTTATAAACATATTGAGTTTCTTTCAAACTGTTAATTTTACACATCTGATCAGTTGAAATTTCCATTTGATTGCTACTTATATCTTTTGTTGCAGAGATATGTCATTTCGATATGATCCTACCACCGGAATCCGGCTTTAAAAATGCATGGGATCTAGGATCCTGTTTAAGGAATATATAGGACTATTTGGAGGAAAAACAAAACGTGGTAGGAAATAAATTTAAACCACTGATGGGGGTATAGTTCTCAATACTGTAAGCCCAGAGCACATGTTACAGTCAATTCATGTGAAATATGAATTGCAGGAGATAACAATCCGATGTTTTTGCAGTATCAATTTCATTTCTGACAATACCCTTAATTTATGATGTGAGAAGACATTGTCAACGGTTACGTGACCTTGACAAATGGAATACAGTTTCTTCATCAGACTGCAGGATTCTCGTTAAACGGATGGCCGGAAATAATGCCACTTCGGAAATATTTAGTTAACCCTTTACCCAACAAACCGGCCAAAACCGGCCAAATAAAGCTTCAACAGCCTAAAATATATTCGGTCTGTCTCAATAGAAACCATACAAATATGGATATCATTGGAACCGGCTCCTTGACCACATTGTGATAGTTATCAGTTATGCCCTGTGCCAATGCATTCTCTTATATATGCGAGTCGACCATAGGTCGCCTCGCAATATATAAGAGAATGCATTGGCCTAAAAAAAATCTTTTTTTTAACACTTTTTACCATTTTTTCTTACATTCTTTAACAATTTTTATAATTTTTAATGTGTTAAGCCAATGCATTCTCTTATATATGCGAGGCGACCTATGGCCGACTCGCATATATAAGAGAATGCATTGGCACAGGGGCCCTTCTGTTGGGTAAAGGGTTAAAATCTACGTATGATTACGTATCATTCCTACGACTGTCAATAGAACCCAACCGTTACAAGCACTCTGAGACATCCGACCCCCCCCCATCCCACATATAGAACCCAACCTTTACAAGCACTCTGAGACATCCGACCCCCCCCATCCCACATATAGAAACCCAACCTTTACAAGCACTCTGAGACATGCGACCCCCCCCCCACATCCCACACATAGAACCCAACCTTTACAAGCACTCTGAGACATGCGACCCCCCCCCCCCACATCCCACACATAGAACCCAACCTTTACAAGCACTCTGAGACAT
>CP136067.1:207338462-207388269 GCA_032622095.1 Siphonodentalium dalli
TGTCTGTGTGAGGCTCCCTATATGCTATGCCGGATAGCATCACTAAATTCACCCTTTCATAAGTTTCATAAAAGTCTGAATTAAAACTGTTAGTCAATGCTATAGTGATCCCCAGTGGGCAAGCTTTACCAAATTCACCCTCCGGGGACCTCATTCTGCAAATGACAGGCTAGAAGTACGTGTGGCGACACTTGGCTAACATGTATTATTGAAGTTCACCAGTTGAAGTTGGTGATGTTCACCCATTATAATAACCATGATTATGCGCTTCATCTTCAACAGAGGGGGAAAAATAACTAAAACAATGTTAATTTGAGACTAGATACTTCCCAGAAGATGAGGCCTAACCAGAATGAGGTCCCCAGAGGGTGAATTTGGTAAAGCTTGCCCACTGGGGATCACTATAGCATTGACTAACAGTTTTAATTCCGACTTTTATGAAACTATGTAGATAATCTATATATAGATTTTATTGTATACCACGTTTAACTCTTTCGCTGCCACCCCGCCACACAGACATACTCCCAGTGCCAAGCATTATGGGTGTAAATACAAGTATTTTATGTATATGTGGGTAATGCAATGAATATCGGGTAATTATCGGTGTATTTAGTTGAAACTTCACATGTGGGTATATATGACAATGACCTATCACATGCCCCGACGTGGAGACCCATTCAAGGTCAAAGCTTTTGGGTCACGTGCCATTGGCGGCCATCTTGGATTTGCTTTAATTTATGTTTTTCGGTAATTTTTTTCAATTCATATATGATTAAATGTTTGTTTTTTGTTCTATTGTTCTATCCCATTAATTAATGCTTCACCAGTTAATCATATTCCGGCTAGTATTCCGTATTTTTCACCGACCTCATTCCGACAGAATTTTTGGACGCTAAACTGATCAGCAGAAAGCCGCCAAGTCAATATTGATGTTTATTTTCCACTCATATATCGCATCCCATGCACCAAAAGTTAATTTGTCAATGGTATATTCTGGCTCGGACTGTACTCATAGAACTTCAGGAGTAGCATGACTTTGACTGACCTTTCTTCTAAATTGTCAGCGCACACCAGCACTCTACATAAAATAAATGAACCCCCGTTGTAATGTAACAAAACAATATAATTACGACCCGTAAATCAGGTGCACCCACGAACTCGCATAAATGCGTATTTGGCAGCGACTGGGTAACTCGCATTTATGCGAGCTTGGCATCGAAAGAGTTAAAGCCACAAGGCGGTTTGTGCTCCAAAATGCACCTAATAATATTCGCTTTTGAAGTTTTCCCGGTTTTGAAATTGGTTTATAAATACCTGAAATACCTTTTCTACGAGCATTATACAGTAATGCCCTAAATAATCAACTCCTTAACCACAGCATAATTATGGGTAATTTTTCAGGATTTAGTCGGAAATATGGCTTGTTGCCAATCAATGGAAAGCTCTCAGTGAGAGCTTTCTGATGAATGGCAACAAGTCTTATTTCCGACAAAATCCTGAAAAATTACCCATAATTCTGATGTGGCTAAGGAGTCAATTATTTAGGGCATGACTGTAGGTCCCAGAAAGATGCATTGAAGTCATAAAAAATACAACTTCAAACACGATGATTGGGTCCCAATAAGATATTTGTGTTCATTACAATTCAGGAATTGGAAACGGAACAACACGCGACTTTCGGAAAAGGTAATAAGGGTTAAGCCCTGCTCATAATTCATTACGGGTACTGCGTTACTGTTTTAAGTTTAAAATTATGTAGTACCATAAACTTTTTAGAGTGAAGACAGCTACATGTAGCTGTAGATGTTGCAATTTTTGGGTGACCGCTGATTAAAAAACTCAAACCAACATTAACCCTTTACCCAACAAACCGGCCAAAAACGGCCAAATAAAGCTGCAACAGCCTAAATTATCTTGGGTCTGTCTCAATAAAACCATACAAATATGGATATCATTGGAACCGGCTCATTGACCACATTGTGATGGTTATAGTTATACCCTGTGCCAATGCATTCTCTTATATATGCGAGTCGACCATAGGTCGCCTCGCATATATAAGAGAATGCATTGGCCTAAAAAAAATCTTTTTTTAACACTTTTTACCATTTTTTCTTACATTCTTTAACAATTTTATAATTTTTAATGTGTTAAGCCAATGCATTCTCTTATATATGCAAGGTGACCTATGGTTAACGGAACAATATCAAATTTATCATCAAATATAAGATACCTCTTTCCAAATAAAATATACACAATTGTGGGGTTCGAATGGGCCATGACCATTTAACCTAAAGTCATATGAACCAGATCAAGCGCAGTGTAATTTTTATATGTACTTTTTTCTTACATTTTTTAACAATTATAAAAAATAATATAAAACTGGTTAGGCCAATGCATTCTCTTATATATGCGAGGCAAGGCACATATAAGAGAATACATTGGCACAGGGTTTTTGCAAAAGTTCAGGAAGCTCCCGTCATGAAAGGGTTAACCCTTTGAGTGCCAGGTCCGATTTTTGTATCAACCCATATACCCTGTGCCAATGCATTCTCTTATATATGCGAGTCGACCATAGGTCGCCTCGCATATATAAGAGAATGCATTGGCCTAACAATTTTTCATCTTTTGTTATTATTTTTTACAATTTTTTACAATTTTAATAATTTTTTCTTATATTCTTTAACAGACTTATTTAGTAGGTTTAGTGGCAGGGAATCTTATGTTTTTTATGGGCATCAAAATTATTACTATGAATACTTGGTGATAGCTTTGAGTTATAACATGCCCCTAAGGTGTTATCCAGTTTGTTTTTAAATTCGCTATAGCATGCTTAAGCATACCCAAAAAAATTCAACCCAAAAAAAAAAACAAATTTTTTTTAAAATTTTTTTAGGGCCGATTTTACAAAACCGTAAATTAGGGCCGATGAGATCGGCCCGTGGCACTCAAAGAGTTAATAATATCAGTCTTGTGTTGGTTATTAATCCCTTATAATCCGCTTTAGGAGGATTAGTGGGACAGATTACTACATTGTATGGTTCATTACAGAGTAATTCATCCACTGTCTAATCTTTATCAGGCAGATTTCCTCTATTTGGGAGTCACAACTCCCAAGCTTGTAAATAGTGTGTCTGTCATTGGCAGAATGAGGTCCCCAGAGGGTGAATTTAGTGATGCTATCCCGCATAGCGGGTGGAATCTCAGTCCATTGACCAACTGTGAAAATGATCTAGTGTCAGTAAATCAGTTAATTTGTCCAAATTTAGAACGACGAGGTATTAAAGTACAGTAATGCCCTAAATAATTGACTCCTTAACCACATCAGAATTATGGGTAATTTTTCAGGATTTAGTCGGAAATATGGCTTGTTGCCATTCATCGGAAAGCTCTCAGTGATTCATTACTGTACTAGCACTACTATGGTATACCGGTATAATATATATCTTCATTATACATGTAAAAAGCAATAACCCTGATGAGACCCAAAATTATAATGGTTAAATATGCATTAACCCTTTTAGTGCCAGGGGCGGATCTCATCGGCCCTAATTTACGGTCTGTAAAATCGGCCCTAAATATTTTTTAAAAGATTTTTTTGGGTTGAATTTGTTTTGGGTATGCTTAAGCATGCTATAGCGAATTTAAAAACAAACTGGATAAAACCTTAGGGGCATGTTATAACTCAAAACTATCACCAAGTATTTATAGTAATAATTTTGATGCCCATGAAAACATAAGATTCCCTGGCACTAAACCTACAAAATAAGTCTGTTAAAGAAAATAAGAAAAAATTATTAAATTTGTAAAAAATTGTAAAAAATAATAACAAATGATGAAAACTTGTTAGGCCAATGCATTCTCTTATATATGCGAGGCGACCTATGGTCGACTCGCATATATAAGAGAATGCATTGGCACAGGGTATATGGGTTGATACAAAAATCTGACTTGACACTCAAAGGGTTAAGCTGTTCATTAAATATGCATTAATCAGGTCATTTAAATATTAATTAATCAGCTTATTAATAAACCCATCTTAATTTGTTATTGTACAACAGCCATCAACTTTTAGTGATAACTACTACAGTACATGTATAATACCAATATTAAATCATTGAGCATATGGGGAACCGAAATTAGAGGCATTAAGAAAGCATTAATCAGCTCACTATTAAACCCATATTAAACCTGTCCTTGTAAAATTCACCACCTAATCCTATAGTGCTGGATTAGAATTCACCTGTACGTCTGTCATAAATTATTAATATATACCCATGTTTATAGATCAATACAAACAGTAATGTTCCATCAAACCTCTTAAGACTTCTCAACAATGGATCGCTTCTATACAGTGCTATGGATTGCGCGGCACTTAATCTAGAGTGTTGAGACACAATAGGCACTAGTAAGGCCCAGTGAAATTGACATGCTGGTTTGTCGGGGACACAGTTCCTACATACAGGGAAATTGATTGTTTATGTTATGGGGATGTCATTGATTGCATCTTAGTGTACCTCGGAATTCCTCCGCAGGGCGTTTAAACCTTTGTTTGTTGGAATTCGGTGGACTTTACTTCAACAGAATTCCTGCAGAAGGTGTTGGGCTATCGTTTGTTGGAGTATAAGTTGGAATACCCCTCTAGGACATCTGGACTTAGTGATTTGTGTGACTTTACAGCACTGTGGTTAGACTTAGAAGTTTAATTTATTGGACGGACTAGGGAAATAAATTTGAGTGTTTTTGCCAACTTTTTGGACTTGGTTGTTTTTTGGACTTAACTGTGGAATTCCTCTTGATGGCGTTTAGGTTGTAGTTTATTTTACTTTCGGATTCCTCTGGTGGAGAGCGTTGAATTTTACTTTCGTATTCCTATGTTGGAGAGCATTTTGAGTTAAAGAACCATGCTGCCAAACTCATGTTAATTAAGAGAGTGGTTAAACTGAATTGTTTGTTGGACTTTACTAGTTTAGACTGTTTAGTTTGCCAGATTTTACCGCAGAATTATGGCTTCTTGGAATGTAAAGTGTCTTAATTACTTCAACAATTAGAAGCACGTGATATATTTCACAAGAAGAAGTTAAAAGTTCCAGGAAGGAAAGGATATTTACATGTTTGCTACAACAAAAATGATTGAACATTTTGTTTAATTCTTGATGGAATTGTTTTAGAGATATGATGGTGGTTCTCAGACTTGTATCCAACACTATGCCTCCGCCTGAGTTGACTTAATTGATTGCTGTATACTAATTTTGGCAGTCAAAGTTGGGAAATATTACCCCCGTAATTAAGAAATGAAGAAATTCTTTGCTAGTCAATTTTTCATAAAGAATATGAGGTACATAGAAGAAGAATAGGTGGAATTCTAGTCTGTCTATGGAGCACATACACCTAATTCATGGAATTAACTTATGTGTTCAGTTCCGTGATATCACAAGATTTTGTATTGAGAGCACATGGAATTATTACTTATCTGTGTTCAGTTCCGTGATATAACGAGATGTTTAGCCAGAGCGCATGAAATTAACTTATCTGTGTTAGTTCCGTGATATATAACGAGATGTTTAGCCAGAGCGCATGGAATTAACTTATCTGTGTTAAGTTCCATGATATAACATGATGTCTAATGACAGCGATGACGATGTGGGGAGTTCTGATGACCACAAGGTTGTCCGTTATGACAGCGCTAGCTGTGGTTCATCAGGGGAAGATAACTCTAATGTGATTGTTATCGATTTGGATTTATACAAGAAAGGAGGTAATATATACTCACAGTGACCTGTCTCGTAGTGGCTGCATGGATACATATGTGACCCGCCATATCAAATCCAGTCGTAACTCGGGATTTTTTACCCTGTGCCAATGCATTCTCTTATATACCATAGGTCGCCTCGCATATATAAGAGAATGCATTGGCCTAACAATTTTTTATCATTTTTTTTAAAATAAATGTTTCTTACAATTTTTAGGACATAAAATAAAAAACATCCATTATACCCTGCAGGGAGCCCCTAACATATATATATAGAAGCATATAGAAGAGTGTCGTCTGCTCATGTTTGTTTGGGGCTCTGTATGGGTGAAATTATAAAATTGTTAAAGGAATACAAGAAAAAATTATTAAAATTGTAAAAAATTGTCGACTCTCATATATAAGAGAATGCATTGGCACAGGGTAAAAAAAATCCCGACTTACGACTGGATTTGATATGGCGGGTCACGTATGTGTTCTGTGTATTATATAACAATAACACATCTGTAAACGCTTTAAGTGCCTTGACCTGTTTGGATTGGAAAGGTGTTCAATTAACACTCAATCCAAGGGTCCCCATTCTTAAAGACATTGTGGACTTATTTCACTGAATAAGACTGACAAGATAGTCAAGCCTTGAAATAGTCTGTCATAATGTCATTTGCATAATGAGGTCCCCATATGATGAATTTATGGGGACCTCAATCTGCTTAGGCCTCATCTTCTGGGAAGTATCTAGAGTCTCAAATAATTTTGTTTTTAGTTACTTTTTCCCTTCTGTTTCTATATCCCCTAATTTGCAGAAGATAACATACATGTACATAATTCCCAGATCTCCCCTAGGCCTAGGCCTAAGGGATAGCATCACTAAAAATTCGTCCCTCTGGGGATGCTCAATTGTAAATACATGTACATGTAGTTACAGCTCAATTTGGGCTGCAATTATTGGTGATAAACTAACTCAAATGATTTCGCCATCGAGACTCATTGCATTTAATTAATATATAAGAATGACTATGTGTTGACAATTTGGATTATAATATTTGTAAAAAATAACTACTTTGAGCAAGAATATTCTCCATTTCTATTTGATCACCCAACCGGAGTGTTTCACATCACTTTAACTGCTTAGTCAGTGTAAATACCGTAATCAATAAGCAATACTCTATTGCTTTATCAGGTCAGGCACATCCTGAATTCAGAATGTTTCACATCACTTTAACTATCTGTTCTTGAATTTCCATAATTACATGTACAGTAATGCCCTAATTAATCGACTCCTCTTAACCACAGCAGAATTATGGGTAACTTTTCAGGATTTAGTCGGAAATATGGCTTGTTGCCATTCATTGGAAAGCTCTCGGGGAGAGCTTTCCGATGAATGGCAACAAGCCATATTTCCGACTAAATCCTGAAAAGTTACCCATAATTCTGCTGTGGTTAAAGGAGTCGATTAATTAGGGCATTACATGTATGAAGAAAAAATAATAAAAAAGCTCCTTTCCTCATGAAGTTATTCCCGAATGTAACCTAGGAATGCAAACATTTTGTTTAACCCATTCATTGCTCGATATGTGTTGATAGATAGTTACTTGATTTCCAATTATTCATTTGTTAAGTCTGTTAACTAATAATTAAAAAACTGAATATCCCTACAAACAAATTAATGGGAATCCATCTACAGGGTGTTTCTCTGCTTACCATTGGCTTAAATTATAAGAACATCTCCGCAAACAAAATATCAATTAGTAATAACACCCAATGTGACGCCAGCTTGTTTTACAAACCTTTTTGATTTTTTAACCCCACTTACAAAGGGAATGGGTATATTGGATTGACATCGTCAGTCCATCTGTCCGTCTATCCAGACTTTATCCCTCCATATTTCCATCTGTCATTCTGTCCATTCATCCATCCGGGCAGATATCTCAAACACCGGTTGTCGGATCTGAATGATATTTGTTATGGATGTTCACTACTATGAGGGATGTTCACTACTATGAGGGCATTCAATGGAGTGTTCAATGTTTTTATCTGGATTTTCCGTTCTAGAGTTATTCATCTTTTTTATCTGGTGATGATTATTTTTTTTGTCCGTCTGAGCAGATACATGTATCTCCACCACCAGTTGATGAATCTCAATAAAATTTGGTATGGATGTTCTCTACTGTGAGGGCAACAATTGATTGTTCAATCTTATTTTTTTTTGGGGGTTTTTGTTCTAGAGTTAACTTATTCTTCTCTGTTTATTTGGAAGTGTTTGTTTTTATGTCCACATCTCACCACCGGTTGACAGATATCACTGAAATTTGGTATGAATGTTCACTACTATGATGGCAATCAAATGAATGTTCAATCGTTTTGCTCCCCTCCCCCCGTTCTAGTGTTATTTATCTTTATTTATATGAACATGTTGGGGTTTTTTTCCTGTCCCAACAGATATCTCAACCATACTTTGTAGGTTAAAATTTGCCATGGTGAAGGTATGTCAACACTGCCGGGCCAGGGTGGTGGTATGTCAGCACTGCCGGGCCACAGTGGGGGTATCCCAGCACTGCCGGGCCACGGTGGGGGTATGCCAGCACTACCGGGCCACAGTGGGGGTATGTCAGCACTGCTGGGCCACGATGGGGGTATGTCACCACTGCTGGTGCAATCTCTTGTTCACATTTACCCTCTGCGAGTGCCTTACAATGTACAGTAATGCCCTAAATAATCGACTCCTTAACCACAGCAGAATTATGGCTTGTTGCCATTCATTGAAAGCTCTCAGTGAGAGATTTCCGATGAATGGCAACAAGCTATATTTCCGACTAAATCCTGAAAAATTACCCATAATGCTGCTGTGGTTAAGGAGTCGATTATTTAGGGGCATTACTGTATGTCTCTTTAAAAGTACACATTTAGAACTGAATCTGATAATCAATTCGGAGATCAAAGGGTTGATGATTATAGTGGTTTCGAAGACTATAGAGTTTGTTACAAAACACTTATCATAAATGTGACATGAACTTTTAAAGCTTAAATGTCAATTCCATTGTAGCCAGCATGACAACTCATGACATTCTATTTGTAGAAAATGCATCGTGGGTAAATAATGGATGGGTGTATACCCCCCCACGGAGACCTGCCCCACCCATTACATTGATTAAGCCTGCAAATAGCGTGTCTGTCATTTGCAGAATGAGGTCCCCAGAGGGTGAATTTAGTGATGCTAGCCCACTACACCCTCTGGAGACCTCATTCAGCTTAGGCCTCATCTTCCGGGAAGTATCTATAGTATCAAATTAACATTGTTTTTTAGTTACGTTTTCCCATTTGGGAAGTTTCTATATCCCCTAATTTGCAAAGGTAAAATCCATAATCGATGCGCCCAATGGTGTGAACATCACCAACTTCAACTGGGGAACTTCTATCTGATCCTAGGTCTACCATAGCAGTTGAGGCCCTAAGCAGAATGAGGTCCCCAGAGGGTGAATTTAGTGATGCTAGCCCGCTATGCGGGGATAGCGTCACTAAATTCACCCTCTGGGGACCTCATTATGCAAATGACAGACACGCTATTTGCAGGCTTTACATTGATCCTGAGATACCTATCATAATCATGCATGGGTGTATACCCCCCGCTTGAGACCTGCCCCACCCATTACATTGATCCTGAGATACCTATCACAATCGTGCATGCAATTTGTTTATGCTATTATGATAGGATTCTATATGGCTACGTTCTATTGTTATTTCTCTGGAATTGATTGTCATAATGCATTTTATCGGTACACTGTATCTTATGCTCCGTCGTAAAGCCGGGATAGGAATAAAGTTCATACGAACTAGCAATGATGGTTCAGGTTATTAGGGCATGGTGTTCTTACAGGGAATAGTCAGACATTTCCCGTCATACAGTAATGCTCTAAGTAATCGACTTCTTAACCACAGAAGAATTATGGGTAACTTTTCAGGATTTAGTCGGAAAATATGGCTTGTTGCCATTCATCGGAAAGCTCTCGTCGATAGCTTTCCTATGAATGGCAACAAGCCATATTTCGACTAAATCCTGAAAAGTTACCCATAATTCTTCTGTGGTTAAGAAGTCGATTACTTAGAGCATTAATTACTGTACATTGCTTCAGCTAAAGTATGAAATTCTGACTGGATCTCATCCAATGGAACCTCGCGATTATTCACCTAATGTTATGACCCAGGCTCTTCTAATTAATGATTGTAAATAAAACTAATACCTAAAAGAGTATTTCGTGATATGACCAATCGATCATTACATATAAATATATATGTTTAACTCATGTGTTCACTCATCCATATATGCTTCCTTGATTCCTAATTCATTTCTAAATGATCCTATACATAAAATTGTATATCCTATAATTGACCAAGTTATTCTATATAATATATCAACGTCTTGTGATGCAGCTTCCAGACAGAGCAGAGTGTTATTTTAATGTCTAATTGGGGTGGGCAGTAAGACATCCAATTCATGGATATGCCCTCTCCAGGCAAGGAGCACTCAGCCCATCTGGTGGATAGTTAATCCCAGATGGTTTAGCATAGATTTTGTTGCTTTTTCTCTTTTAATCTGTATGATCTTTATTATCTTCGCTATTATTTGTGAATATAATTGTTGGAGTTGCTCTTTGTCAATAAATCTCCCTCCCTCACTCCCTCCCTCCTCCTCTGGCCCAGACCTCATTCTGCTAATGTCAGACACACTATTTCTAGGCTTGCATCTGCTACGAGAGATATACCTTCTGTTCTCTAACAACCTTGATTCAGCAGGGAAAGATGCATAAAATGTTTTCCACTTTTATTAACAATAGTGGATAAATAAACACTTTCTGATAGACTTGGAATAAGCGAAAGTGTTAATGTTTTGATGTTGTTCCTTTGTTTTAAATTTTAATGGTTTATTTGGTTACAGATAACAAGCTACAAGATGACTTACTCAGAACGACTCAGCTTGTGTATAGCTATGAAGCAGGAAAGATGGTAAGTTCACATAACACTTACTCAGTACGACTCAGCCTGTGTACTTGAAATAATGCTATTTATTGCAACCTATATTCCTATGCAATGTATATCATTAATTAAAATATAGCTGACAACCCAGTGGTTTAATGAATTTATCAAATTCGAAATACTAATATGATGTACAGTAATGCTCTAAGTAATCGACTTCTTAACCACAGCAGAATTATGGGTAACTTTTCAGGATTTAGTCGGAAATATGGCTTGTTGCCATTCATCGGAAAGCTCTCAGGGAGAGCTTTCCGATGAATGGCAACAAGCCATATGGAGAGGCTTTCCGATGAATGGCAACAATCCATATTTCCGACTAAATCCTGAAAAGTTACCCATAATTCTGCTGTGGTTAAGAAGTCGATTACTTAGAGCATTAGTGTAGCTTGGTGTACATCGATGGGGCTGTGATTGGTAACCAAATAATTACAGAAAGATGTGTTACATTTTAAACTAAACTATTGAGTAACATAAGATTTTTATATCATGAATTAAAAGATATTTTTTATTCTCAGGCGTGGCATATTTTTCAAAATGTCTGCTTCGATCAAGTTTGGAGAATACCCAGAGCTTAACATTTTGTATATGTGTTTTGCTCATTAATTTGTGTCTTCGCAATAAAGCATTCAATTCAATCACGAGATTGGACGATGTTATGTGATTGGCTGCAACACGCAACAAAATCAAAGTAATTTGATCTGCCACAACAATGTTGCGCAGCAAACTTTTGTTGTGCCCAAAAAGAAACATGCCACCGCACAATGTGCAGTGGCATGTTTCTTTTTGGGCACATGATGCAGCATTGTTGTGCAGCTTGTGACCACAACAACATTATTCTTTCTATACATCTGGACATCCCAAAATATTTTCATACCACTTTAATGCATAAACAATTCTAACACAAAACTCTCAATTTTTCAGGTGCCCCGGTTACGGGAACCTCGGAATCTCTACGCACTCGCCAAGGAGCTTGGCCCCCAACAGGCTGCTCGGTGGTAAGATATTCTTATTATTCAATGAGTTACAAGAACACTCAAATTACTGTCTATTGAAGCCAATCTAATCCTCCCGTGCATCTGTCCCTCTAGCACCATCCATCCATCTATCTGCCTATATACATGTATTTAACCAACTTCTCAGCTCTATGTGTGACTTTAACTTGGTATCATACCAAATGAAGTGCTTTATAAAATTAATGCAGGGTTTCACTAGAAGGACATTGGGTCCCTTTTATGGTATCTTTCCCTGGCTCAATTTGCACTCTGACATAATTTGCGGGATAGCATCACTAGATTCACCCTCTGGGGACCTCATTCTGCAAACGTCAGACACACCATATTCAGGCATGAGGGTGAATTTAGTGATGCTACCTCACACAGCATGCAGGCTAGCATCACCATTTTCACCCTCTGTCTTTAGGAATTTTATTACCATATATCTTCTTTGTAAGTACATGTATAAAAAGTTGTCAATTGAGTGAGGGTCTTGATAATAATTGAATTTCATCAAGACCTAAATCTATGATAGATTAAAATGTATGATACCTGTATCTTATAACTCGTTTGACTCCAGAATGTATGAGCCATATGATATATATTAAAACTCGTTTGACTCCAGAATGTATGAGCCATATGATATATATTAAAACTCGTTTGACTCCAGAATGTATGAGCCATATGATATATATTAAAACTCGTTTGACTCCAGAATGTATGAGCCATTCTACCTGTATCTAAAACTCATTTGTATAAACCCATGATTTATTAAAAACTCGTTTGACTCCAGAATGTATAAGCCATATGATATAATTAAAATTCGTTTGACTCCAGAATGTATAAGCTATATGATATATATTAAAAACTCGTTTGACTCCAGAATGTATGAGCCATGATACCTGTATATTAAAACTCATTTGTATGAGCCATATGATATATATTAAAACTCGTTTGACTCCAGAATGTATGAGCCATATGATATATATTAAAACTCGTTTGACTCCAGAATGTATGAGCCATATGATATGTATTAAAACTCATTTGACTCCAGAATGTATGAGCCATTCTACCTGTATCTTAAAACTCATTTGTATAAACCATGATTTATTAAAACTCGTTTGACTCCAGAATGTATAAGCCATATGATATATATTAAAATTCGTTTGACTCCAGAATGTATAAGCCATATGATATATATTAAAATTCGTTTGACTCCAGAATGTATAAGCTATATGATATATATTAAAACTCGTTTGACTCCAGAATGTATGAGCCATGATACCTGTATATTAAAACTCATTTGTATGAGCCATATGATATATATTAAAACTTGTTTGACTCCAGAATGTATGAGCCATATGATATATATTAAAACTCGTTTGACTCCAGAATGTATGAGCCATGATACCTGTATCTTAAAACTCATTTGTATAAACCATGATTTATTAAAACTCGTTTGACTCCAGAATGTATGAGCGATATGATATATAATATAAACTCGTTTGACTCCAGAATGTATGAGCCATATGATATATAATAAAACTCGTTTGACTCCAGAATGTATGAGCCATGATACCTGTATCTAAAAACTCATTTGTATGAACCATGATTCATTAAAACTCTTGACTCCAGAATGTATGAGCCATATGATATATATTAAAACTCGTTTGACTCCAGAATGTATGAGCCATATGATATATATTAAAACTCGTTTGACTCCAGTTCATGTAAATATCGTAGACTCAGCAAACTCAAGTGAACATTATAGTAATATGGTTACGCATATTTACACTCATATCAGAAACCTATTCTAATTATTTCCTGTAAAGATACTGTGCATTACAACTCGCCCCCAATGCACCGGGGTTTACATGCACCACTTATGGTTCAATTAGAACTCAATTTATAAATAAACAAGTCTGTCAATATCTTATCAGAAAACCATATAATTTTCCCATTATTCGCCTGATTGGTTTCATTAATATGAAGTAGAAGTATGTAGCATGGTTTCTATTCAGTGATAAAAAGGAGTTAATTATAAGGTGGTTCAGCCTTCCACACAAAGCTTGTATTAGGCTGATAAGATTGCTATTTCTCAGCACATGTTGTACAGTTGCATAATTTATACAGGGATTCCATGGGGGGGGGGTAGTTAATTATAAGGTGGTTCAGCCTTCCACACAAAGCTTGTATTAGGCTGATAAGATTGCTATTTCTCAGCACATGTTGTACAGTTGCATAATTTATACAGGGATTCCATGGGGGGGGGGTGGTGTGGGGGGGGGGGGTAGTTAATTATAAGGTGGTTCAGCCTTCCACACAAAGCTTGTATTAGGCTGATAAGATTGCTATTTCTCAGCACATGTTGTACAGTTGCATAATTTATACAGGGATTCCATGGGGGGGGGGGTGGTGTGGGGGGGGGGGGTAGTTAATTATAAGGTGGTTCAGCCTTCCACACAAAGCTTGTATTAGGCTGATAAGATTGCTATTTTTCAGCACATGTTGTACAGTTGCATAATTTATACAGGGATTCCATGGGGGGGGGGGGTGTGGGGGGGGGGGGGTAGTTAATTATAAGGTGGTTCAGCCTTCCACACAAAGCTTGTATTAGGCTGATAAGATTGCTATTTTTCAGCACATGTTGTACAGTTGCATAATTTATACAGGGATTCCATGGGGGGGGGGTGTGGGGGGGGGGGGTAGTTAATTATAAGGTGGTCCAGCCTTCCACACAAAGCTTGTATTAGGCTGATAAGATTGCTATTTCTCAGCACATGTTGTACAGTTGCATAATTTAAACAGGGATTCCATGGGGGGGGGGGGGTAGTTAATTATAAGGTGGTTCAGCCTTCCACACAAAGCTTGTATTAGGCTGATAAGATTGCTATTTCTCAGCACATGTTGTACAGTTGCATAATTTATACAGGGATTCCATGGGGGGGGGGGGGTGAGGGGGAGGGGGGGGGGGGGGGTTAGTTAATTATAAGGTGGTCCAGCCTTCCACACAAAGCTTGTATTAGGCTGATAAGATTGCTATTTCTCAGCACATGTTGTACAGTTGCATAATTTATACAGGGATTCCATGGGGGGGGGGGTGTGGGGGGGGGGGGTAGTTAATTATAAGGTGGTTCAGCCTTCCACACAAAGCTTGTATTAGGCTGATAAGATTGCTATTTCTCAGCACATGTTGTACAGTTGCATAATTTAAACAGGGATTCCATGGGGGGGGGGGGTTGTGTGTGGGGGGGGGGTAGTTAATTATAAGGTGGTCCAGCCTTCCACACAAAGCTTGTATTAGGCTGATAAGATTGCTATTTCTCAGCACATGTTGTACAGTTGCATAATTTAAACAGGGATTCCATGGGGGGGGGGGGGGGGTTGTGTGTGGGGGGGGGGGGGTAGTTAATTATAAGGTGGTCCAGCCTTCCACACAAAGCTTGTATTAGGCTGATAAGATTGCTATTTCTCAGCACATGTTGTACAGTTGCATAATTTAAACAGGGATTCCATGGGGGGGGTTGTGTGTGGGGGGGGGGGGTAGTTAATTATAAGGTGGTTCAGCCTTCCACACAAAGCTTGTATTAGGCTGATAAGATTGCTATTTCTCAGCACATGTTGTACAGTTGCATAATTTATACAGGGATTCCATGGGGGTGGTGTGGGGGGGGGGGGGTAGTTAATTATAAGGTGGTTCAGCCTTCCACACAAAGCTTGTATTAGGCTGATAAGATTGCTATTTCTCAGCACATGTTGTACAGTTGCATAATTTAAACAGGGATTCCATGGGGGGGGGGGGTGTTAGTTAATTATAAGGTGGTTCAGCCTTCCACACAAAGCATGTATTAGGCTGATAAGATTGCTATTTCTCAGCACATGTTGTACAGTTGCATAATTTATACAGGGATTCCATGGGGGTGGTGTGGGGGGGGGGGGGTGGTAGTTAATTATAAGGTGGTCCAGCCTTCCACACAAAGCTTGTATTAGGCTGATAAGATTGCTATTTCTCAGCACATGTTGTACAGTTGCATAATTTAAACAGGGATTCCATGGGGGGGGTTGTGTGTGGGGGGGGGTAGTTAATTATAAGGTGGTTCAGCCTTCCACACAAAGCTTGTATTAGGCTGATAAGATTGCTATTTCTCAGCACATGTTGTACAGTTGCATAATTTATACAGGGATTCCATGGGGGTGGTGTGGGGGGGGGGGTAGTTAATTATAAGGTGGTTCAGCCTTCCACACAAAGCTTGTATTAGGCTGATAAGATTGCTATTTCTCAGCACATGTTGTACAGTTGCATAATTTAAACAGGGATTCCATGGGGGGGGGGGGGGTGTTAGTTAATTATAAGGTGGTTCAGCCTTCCACACAAAGCATGTATTAGGCTGATAAGATTGCTATTTCTCAGCACATGTTGTACAGTTGCATAATTTATACAGGGATTCCATGGGGGTGGTGTGGGGGGGGGGGGGTGGTAGTTAATTATAAGGTGGTCCAGCCTTCCACACAAAGCTTGTATTAGGCTGATAAGATTGCTATTTCTCAGCACATGTTGTACAGTTGCATAATTTAAACAGGGATTCCATGGGGGGGGGGGGGGGGGGGTGGTGTGTGATTTTTCACTTGGCCACAAACATTTTATTTGTTGGTTTACTAATATAATGAAAAACTCTTGATGGAGGGGATAAAATAAAAAATAAACCCTGGCAGGTCTTGACATACTGATTAGCGATTCCACCGGTGAATGCAATATCATATATTCACTTTAAATCATTTAAATCATTAATGCTTGTTTTGAAGTGATTTTTGTAATGAAAACAAATGTTTGGTCAATCGATTGGTGAAATTCATTATTTAAATATAAATCCAAGCAGCCACATACAATACATCAATTGAGACTGTCAGTACCGGAACCGTTACCGCGGTACCAGACGTGGAACTGTCCCGGTACTGATAGCTCTGTCCTGGTACCGATAGCTCTGTCCCGGTACCGATAGTTCTGGTACCGATAGCTCTGTCCCGGTACCGATAGCTCTGTCCCGGTACCGATAGCTCTGTCCCGGTACCGATAGCTCTGGTACCGATAGCTCTGTCCTGGTACCGATAGCTCTGTCCCGGTACCGATAGCTCTGGTACAGTCGGTACGTTGAGAAGCCTGAACTGAGCACAATGGGAAAAACTAAAATTATTAAATTATTATTTTTTCGGTAAAGAAAAAAAGATATCAGCGGGATCGTAAATCAAATAATTAAATTGGCGTCACCTTAGTAACATTCGGGACAAAATAAATATTTTACCGATTTAACCCTTCATGACGTGAGCTGCGTTGGTGCATCATTAAATACCCTGTGCCAGTGCATTCGCTTATATATTCAAGTCTCCCTTAGAGAGCCTCTCATATATTAGAGAATGCACCAATGTTTAAAAGAATGCATTGGCACAGGGTTTTAGCAAAAATTTCAAGCAGCTCCGTTAATGGAAGAGTTGAGAAAAAGCTTGATTATATATATTCTTAATTATATTTATTCTTAATTATATATATTCTTAATTATATATATTCTAATTCATGCAATCATTGATTCAATGATTTTCTTAGATCTTAGTTCGACTTGGATTTCTCTGCAGCTGTTCTAACATTTAAGATCCAACAATTGTGTTATTACTGCATTGAACCTTTTTAGTGTTGTACACGTGTTCTTGTATAAAACTTAAAACTTTATTTCTGAATCCTCGCCATAACAGGACATAAAAAGTTTTAAATACACTAATTTAACATGCTTCTAACATTTATTCCATTTAAGATAATGCAGACTACTTTTGTACATTTAATACGCTTTGTTTATGTCCACATTTAAAATACTGGTGAAGTTTATGGATTTTTTCCTTGAAATCTTTAGAAATTGAACAAATATCTGATTAAGAGATATGCTTCAAGGTTTTTCTGGCCATATAACAGTGCTATTTTAAGCTGCTATCTTAGTATATCAGACATAATTCTGCTATGTAATACTCAAATATTTATTTTAGTTTGTTCAGTTATGCCTGAGAAAGAGTAGTTAATGTAATGGTGGATATGCTCCTGTATTCATCTCTGTTATCCCTTTCTACACTAAATGGACTCTCCTATTCAGTTATTAACTTATACATTGGAATGGTCTATTATTTATTTAGAGGGTGTTCAGGTAACAAAAGCAGTCAACAGGCAGAAAAACAGATAATGAAAGAGAAGAAGGATTCATATTCTGATGATAAGTTCAACAAACAGTCTTATTATCTGAACATTTCCTGAGGAAGCTAATCGTCAATGAGTATTTAGTGAAGAAAGGGTTAAACTTATTATCTGAACATTTCCTAAGGGATAACTACTCATCAATGATGCTTTAGTGTAGAAAGGGTTAAATTTATTATCTGAACATTTCCTAAAGGATAACTACTCATCAATGGGTATTTAGTAAAGAAAGGGTTAAACTTATTATCTGAACATTTCCTAAAGGATAACTACTCATCAATGAGTATTTAGTATAGATAGGGTTAAACTTATTATCTGATCATTTCCTAAGGGATAACTACTCTTCAATGAATATTTAGTATCGAAAGGGTTAAACTTATCATCTGAACATCTCCTAAGGGATAACTACTCATCAATGAGTATTTAGTATCGAAAGGGTTAAACTTATCATCTGAACATCTCCTAAGGGATAACTACTCATCAATGAGTATTTAGTATCGAAAGGGTTAAACTTATTATCTGAACATTTCCTGAGGGAGCTACTCGTCAATGAGTATTTAGTTTCGAAAGGGTTAAACTTATCATCTGAACATCTCCTAAGGGAGCTACTCATCGATGAGTATTTAGTATCGAAGGGTTTAAAGTTCAATAAACTGTTGGAACAGTTTTATAAATAAATGATTGGAAATGTTTCTCTACCCGTCATCTGCATTATAATTATTATCTCATCATATTGCAATGTAATGCTACAATAATTACATGCTACAAACAATGACATGTACTTGTTCCATTATGATATATGATCTCATCATATTCCAATGTAATGCTACATTAATTACACGCTACAAATAATGACATATGAACTCGTTCTACACTTTTACACATACATTTGTCATACGATACTTTCTTACACACCTATTGCTACAGTAATGCCCTAAATAAACGACTCCTTAACCACAGCAGAATTATGGGTAATTTTTCAGGATTTAGTCGGAAATATGGCTTGTTGCCATTCATCGGAGAGCTACTAGTATCAGTGAGAGCTTTCCCATGAATGGCAACAATCCATATTTCCGTTTAAATCCTGAAAAATTACCCATAATTCTGCTGTGGTTAAGGAGTCGATTAATTAGGGCATTACTGTATATGATTATGCATGAAAACCCAACTGGCACTTCACTAATAATTCGACTGGCACCACACTAATAATTCGACTGGCACCACACTAATAATTCGACTGGCACCACACTAATAATTCGACTGGCACCACACTAATAATTCAACTTCATTATGTGTTGAGTAGATGACTAACTAGCATGGAAACCAAACAGAAACAATCATTTGATACCAAAGAATATTGACTGCTGGGGTGTGTAATAAATACAGAACCACACAGGTGTATGAAGGAGTTGAATTTTATCACATTTTCTCTTATGTCATAAGTTACAACTGGAGCCTGGGGGCGCTCGTTATAACATTGCACCACAACTAACTTGTTTGATGACCTTCATGTCCTTCAAACATATGCCTGTGCAGTTCGGTCTTCACTGTTTTATAATAGTGTAATTTCACCATGAAATTTTCAGTGCATTTCCGTTTTTCCTCAAACATGTATTTAATTTAAACTATATCTCAATTTTCCAGGCCAGCTGATATTCAGGTTATAGATCACCAAATAAAACACATACGATATGTTCCACCGGAACCGGAACCACTCTATCGAGTCAGTAAGTAGATTCTGTCCAACAGATTTTTTTACCGGCATTTTGCTGATTTTTTTCGATCAAGCTTAGGAATTTCCAGAGCGTCTCCAACTTCTCCTGGCTGCGAAATTCTGGTGAAATCAGTGAGAATAGGGTCCACTGTGGTTTATTAGAGTTATTGTGAATTCTCTCCAAACTTGTCCATCTATTTAACAGTTCCATCATATTTTAACCCTTTCATGATGGGAGCTGGTGTAGCATTAAAGATCCTGTGCCAGTGTATTCTCTTATATATGCGAGTCTCCTGTAGGGAGCCTCGCATATATGAGAATGCACTGGTTTACAAGGTCAAGGTAAATATTGTTAGGCCTATGTATAAGATTATGTATTGGCATAGGGTTTTTTCCAAATTTCAGGAAGCTCCAATCATGGAACGGTTAAAGATGTTTTTAGGGCTTGTGAGACGAGGGCTTAAATCCTTTTTGTTTCTGGAGAATAATTTTAGTTTCAATAAATATTTGTGTTTGTGTGCATTTATGATGGAAAAAATTGCTGAGTTGGAATTACTGTTCAATGAATCCAACAAATTTTGTTAGAATTTTATTATAAAATTAAGACAGGGTTGATTTATCACTTCCAAACTTGGCTTGTGACTGAACTGGTTTAACCCTTACATGACTGGAGCTTCCTAAAAAATTTCAAAAACCATGTGCCAATGCATTCTCTTATATATGCGATTCTCCCATAGGGAGATATATAAGAGAATACATAGGCCTAACAATGTTTACCTTGACCTTGAAAGCCAGTGCATTTCATTATATATGTGAGTCTCCCTGAGAGTAACTACTCATTGGCGAGTATCCAGTTATCAAAGAGAGAATTCACAATAACTCTATAAGACAATGCACTGGCACAGGATCTTTAATGTATTCGATAAAAGAGGGACAATCCAAAATAATTTTTCACAAAAGTGATTCAAAATAAGTGTTGCACATGTTTGATTTTGTGAGGAATAAGATGTCTTGATTATGCGAATGATTAATCATAAAGGCACACGATAATGAAGTTATTTAACATTTAATTAATTTAAATATTTTTATGAAGGAGCGATTGTGTTGCAGGGTTCAAAATACATTTAATTTTGTGAGAATTAAATGCTGAATCAAGTTAATCATAAAGCGCTGGAAATTGAAAAGTTTCGCGAGAATCATTATGAGAATCGATTCGGTGATTCTAGTCGAATCTTAAGGCCTGGTGTCGTCACATTAATGTCATTTAGAAAGGCATACTTCTGTAATTATTAAATAAAATAAGCCGGTGCATAGTGTTGCTAAACTAATTTTATTTGGAGACTGTTCGTTTATAATATTTTCTGTATATTGTTATGATTGCATGCGGGCTGTGCAGTCCAAAAGTTTACATGAAAACAGGGAAATAGGGTATTTGGTACCATCAAATTCAACTATAATAGTTCAATTTATTAAAATGTAATAGTTCAATTCAGGATATACCTGACCTGTTTAATTGGAGGTGAGACCAGAATCCAGGTTTGATCCAGATATTTTCCCCCCGATTTATGGATTGTTTGTTTTCATTATACCCCCCGCAACGAGTTGTGGGGGGTATACTGGAATCAGCTTGTAAAATTACCCAGGTAAGTGTCTTGTATATACTCTACCTGCGAATGAATCGAAAATAGCTAATAATGTGCACCCACACGTAAGTGTCTTGTATAGACTATACCCGCAAACGAATAGAAAATAGCTAATAATGTGCACCCACACTTGTAAGTGTCTTGTATAGACTATACCCTTGACCAAGGGGGGCGAGCGGGGGCAGGACTTGCCCTTTTTCTGGAGGCAGAAAATGCTTTTTGTGTGTTTAATCTTGTGTTTTTATAGTAAAATGTGACTTTTTTGGTCCAAATACCACCAATTTCACAAGGAATATTAATTTGTTGTCAATTTTATCACAAAACGTCCTTAAAAACCGACAAATACCTTTAAAATAGGGATTTTTGCCACAATGAATTTATGGTTATTTTCCCGAGTTTGCGGAGAAAATGCCCTTTTTTGCGGAAAAGTGCCCTTTTTGTAGGCTCTGCCCCCCCTGCCCTTGGATGCTTCCGGCGCCCCTGCGTCCGTGGACACAATTTTGTCTGAGCTTTTATTTCTACATTTTCTGGTCAATATTTTTGAAACTTGGCACAGATATTTAGTACCTTGGGAACCTGTGCACCTGCGATTATGAGGTCTGTCCGATTTGTTTTTGGTGGAGTTAGCCCCCTTTCTCAACTTACAAAATCTTCTCAAAATGCATAATTTGATTATGAGGTCTGTCCAATTTTTTTTGGTGGAGTTAGCCCCCTTTTTCAACTTAACAAAATCTTCTCAAAATGCATAATTTTGTCCGAGCTTTTATTTCTACATTTTCTGGTCAATTGTTTTGAAACCTGGCACAGATAATTAGTACCATGGGAACCTGTGCACCTGTGATTATGAGGTCTGTCCGAATTTTGTGTGTGGAGTTAACCCCATTTTTCAACTTAGAAAATCTTCTCAAAATGCATAATTTTGTCCGAGCTTTTATTCCTACATTTTTCAGTCAATAGGTTTTAGGATTAGGATTAAGGGTTAAGAGGTTCAAGATTAGTGTTAGGGCTTAGGGGATTTAGGGTTACCTGTTCACATAATTTCAGTGCCCAATATACAGTAATGGCTACTACATTCAAATAACATGTTGAATACGGTGGGTATACCTCAGTCCCATCTGGGACAGGCCCATCTCTAGTTTTCTCTATAAATATGTTGGAATCAAGATAATCTAGTTTTCTCTATTAATATGTTGGAATCAAGATAATCTCTTTTTAAAATGAAATTTGAAACAAAGCAACAGGTGTTGATGTGTGATATGCTGCCTGATCAGATATAATTTTCTATCCCATAGCTGGTACAGAGACCACACCCATGTCATATGGAGAGGAGAAAGGAGGTCGGATTGTGTACCAGTATGACCCCAGGTCATGTTTCGTAAGTGATTTATTATATAAGATAATGCATTCCGGTCATGGAAGGATTAAGATGGCTTCCCTGAGCAGTCAAAACAATCCTTAATGTTCGCAATAAATGGTTTGGGTGCCAACAACTCCTCACATATGGCTTCTTATGAACAGGGTGGGGGATTGTCCGATGGGTAAATCTCCCTGTGGGTAAATGTCCCTGTGGGTAAATGTCCTTGTGGGGAAATGTCCTTGTGGGGAAATGTCTGTTTGTGAATGTGGGGAAATATTTGGTGGGGAAATGTCCTGATACCATTTCAATAGCTACCATGTTCTAAATCAAACAACTATATAAGAAATATATTTATTTGAAATGATCGGTATTTGTTCTGATATATTCTCAGTTTATGTCATAGTTCTCTAATTCCATGGCGAGGAAATCAACTCAAAAAACACCATTTTAAAGTACACCCCCCCTCCCACTCTAAAAACTGACAGATAAACTGGTGGGTGTAACACAATTAGTAATTTTTGTTACAGTTCTCACGATCGAGAGTGGGTGGGTGTAAAACTGGCTGTGACCCGTGTGCTGTACCCGTGATTACAACCGAGGATACAACGCTAGTGTTTGAATCAAGGTTCGAAAGTGGTAACCTGGCCAAGGTTATGCAAGTGTAAGTACTGAGTTAGTGATTAATTTAGTGAACGTTCAGACGATCACGATTCAATGTTAAATGGAAGGGTTTCCGTCGTAGGAAGTAACCGGTAGTTAGACTGCACTTGCTCACGTCAAAATCGCAAGTAAAAAAATAATATCATGCACTGTTTAATTACAGATTCGAAATCGTGGCATATCCTTGGATACCTCCACTTGCGACGTAATCGCAGTCATGTGTACGTAAAAATTGTGGCTGGAAAGATCGCAGGGTAGTCAATCACATGCTTTACAACAACATATGATATCATCATGTACGACGACATCGCAATCGTGTGCACAAACTATCCACAGTTTTGTTGGCCCCAATTCCTCCAAATACGATTGAATCGTTGTCGACTGAATGTTCACTTAAACTGTGCTTTATTTCCAACGTAGTAGTTAGGCCAAAGCAAAAAATATTAGTGGTTTGGGTTTCCCTACCTACCCTATTTTAAACCCCCTACCCTAAATTTTTTTTCATGGTTTTCAAGAAAATCTATTTAATTTTTTCTCAAAAAAATTAATAAAACACATTGCAGCATCTCTGAATAGGTTGATTTCTTAGTAAAAGTATGTGCAATATTAAAATTCATACAAAAATAATCAAAAGTAGTTTTATGTCAATCTTGGAGAGTAAAATACGCACAAGAAAAGTAATAAGAATATGTCAAAATAAAAAAAAATAATAAAAAAAATAAAATTTCAGGCCTACCTACCGACCCTATTTTTTTTCGGCTTGTCACCCAAACCAAACATTTAATTTTCTTTGGCCTTATTCCATAGGAAATATTCAGATAATAAATTCAACAAATGGCATAGCTTATTATCTAAAGATTTTCCTCAATAAATAGGACTCCTTCTACACTTTTATTTATCTGTCGTCTGCTCGTATCACCTAAACATCCCTCCAAATGAATAATAGACCATTCAGATGTACACGTTTTAACTGACTGGGAGAATCTATTTAGTATAGAATGGGTTAATATCACATCCAATATCTTTATTTCAGCAAAATTAGTATCAGCAATAATATAATAAAAAAATAAATAAATAAAATAGAAATAGTAATTCCAGTGGATAGCTATCCCAGATGGGTTAGCATAGAATTTGATAATAATTCTGGTGGATAGCTATCCCAGATGGGTTAGCATAGATTCTGGTGGATAGTTATCCCAGATGGGTTAGCATAGATTTTGATGGATAGTTATCCCAGATGGGTTAGCATAGATTTTGGTGGATAGCTATCCCAGATGGGTTAGCATAGATTTTGGTGGATAGCTATCCCAGATGGGTTAGCATAGATTCTGGTGGATAGTTATCCCAGATGGGTTAGCATAGATTTTGGTGGATAGTTATCCCAGATGGGTTAGCATAGATTTTGGTGGATAGTTATCCCAGATGGGTTAACATAGATTTTGGTGGATAGCTATCCCAGATGGGTTAGCATAGATTTTGGTGGATAGTTATCCCAGATGGGTTAGCATAGATTTTGGTGGATAGTTATCCCAGATGGGTTAGCATAGATTTTGGTGGATAGTTATCCCAGATGGGTTAGCATAGATTTTGGTGGATAGTTATCCCAGATGGGTTAGCATAGATTTTGGTGGATAGCTATCCCAGATGGGTTAGCATAGATTTTGGTGGATAGTTATCCCAGATGGGTTAGCATAGATTTTGGTGGATAGCTATCCCAGATGGGTTAGCATAGATTTTGGTGGATAGTTATCCCAGATGGGTTAGCATAGATTTTGGTGGATAGCTATCCCAGATGGGTTAGCATAGATTTTGGTGGATAGTTATCCCAGATGGGTTAGCATAGATTTTGGTGGATAGCTATCCCAGATGGGTTAGCATAGATTTTGGTGGATAGCTATCCCAGATGGGTTAGCATAGATTTTGGTGGATAGCTATCCCAGATGGGTTAGCATAGATTCTGGTGGATAGCTATCCCAGATGGGTTAGCATAGATTTTGGTGGATAGCTATCCCAGATGGGTTAGCATAGATTCTGGTGGATAGCTATCCCAGATGGGTTAGCATAGATTCTGGTGGATAGCTATCCCAGATGGGTTAGCATAGATTCTGGTGGATAGCTATCCCAGATGGGTTAGCATAGATTTTGGTGGATAGTTATCCCAGATGGGTTAGCATAGATTTTGGTGGATAGTTATCCCAGATGGGTTAACATAGATTTTGGTGGATAGCTATCCCAGATGGGTTAGCATAGATTTTGGTGGATAGTTATCCCAGATGGGTTAGCATAGATTTTGGTGGATAGTTATCCCAGATGGGTTAGCATAGATTTTGGTGGATAGTTATCCCAGATGGGTTAGCATAGATTTTGGTGGATAGTTATCCCAGATGGGTTAGCATAGATTTTGGTGGATAGCTATCCCAGATGGGTTAGCATAGATTTTGGTGGATAGTTATCCCAGATGGGTTAGCATAGATTTTGGTGGATAGCTATCCCAGATGGGTTAGCATAGATTTTGGTGGATAGTTATCCCAGATGGGTTAGCATAGATTTTGGTGGATAGCTATCCCAGATGGGTTAGCATAGATTTTGGTGGATAGCTATCCCAGATGGGTTAGCATAGATTTTGGTGGATAGCTATCCCAGATGGGTTAGCATAGATTTTGGTGGATAGCTATCCCAGATGGGTTAGCTTAGATTTTGTTGTTTTTTCTCTTTTTCTTTTTATGAACCTCATTAGTCTTCACTATTATTTGTGCATATTTTGTTGGAGTTGCTCTTTGTCAATAAATCATCTCTCTCTCTCTCTCTCTCTCTCTCTCTCTCTCTCTCTCTCTCTCTCCACCCTCCCTCCCTCCCTTCCTCCATCTCTCCATCTCTCCCTCCCTCCTCTCTCTCACTCTCTCTCTCTGATAACTTTAGTAAGTATGAACTGAATGAAATCAAATTTGGTATCTGGATTTACTAGCACAAATTACAGGTCAAGTTCAAATTCCACCCGCCAATTTTTACCAGAGTTATGGGCCTTTGTTGAAATTACCACAGGAATATGCTATTTTGCCATGCCCTAACGATGCAATTATTTTTTAATTTATTCAGCTAGTGTTAAATTTTTCATCAGCTGTTCAGTCCTTGTAAGACAGTGTGCTACCATTAGCTCTTACATGTTTTACTTGTCCTATGAAAATTACACCTTTCATTTTCTCTTTATCCTTTCAGAGGGGAGTATAAGTATGAACTGTGGTTACGATACGACCTCTACACAAACAAGCACACACAATGGTTCTACTTCCAAGTCAAAAATACTCGTCCAAATGTCGCATATAGATTCACCATCGTCAACTTCATGAAGGTTTGTTTTTACCAAGATTGCCAAAAACGTCTCACGCAAGTCATGAATATGCAGAGAAATGGTTATTGTTAGTCAGTCATTTTATACAGGTTTGAAACTGGCAATGCCAGAATTCTTTGCAAACATGTGTGATTCATTTGTTCAAAACAGTATCTGGCACGTTTGCATTCCCAGAGAGTCATTAGACATATCATGCCATGATCAATCAGTAGCTATTAACAGGTATAACAGAATAATTGGTAATGACTAGTTTCTTGATTATTTATAGGGAAAGGGAAGTCGGTAGCCGAGAGGTAGCGTATTGGTCTCTCATGCTATCGGACCGGGGATCGCAACCTGGTCAGGGTATTCTGACAAAAATCAGAACTCGGTCAGATACCAAGTTTGTCAGGCTGAAAAGTCTCATTCGAGATCACTGAATAAAGATCCTATTGCAAAATGCCGACTTCCCCCCATTACAACACTTGTCCAGGTATGTTGTCGTGGGTGCAGTACGCTGTCCGATCGGGTGCGGACATTAATGGCTGACCCGTGTACACGCCTCGGTGTGTGCACGTTAAAGAACGCTACTGAAGTCACCACAGGGTTATAAAGTTACTCGGCCGTGGTAGCTCCTGGACCAGTGCGTCTACAACCAGAATTGGTTCCTGCACTGTAAAATATCTACAGATACAGATAGGGATGTTCTACTTTTAAAATTACCATAGCTTAAATACGGCTTAAGTATTTCTCATTTCATACTTCCAGACAACCTAATTTGAGACGAAGTTGTAGGGGGTTTACTGTAATCAGCTAATCCATCCGTCTGTCCATCCATCTATCTGTCTGTACGTGGATACAACTTTGTTTGAGCTTGTATTCCTACATTTTTCGGTAAATTTTTGGGAATCTTTGCACAGATATTAAACACCATGAGAACTGGCATACATGTAATTATGAGCTTGGTCAGAGTTTTTAGCAGCTGATTTACCCTGATTTTTTTTTAATTTGTGCCAGTATTCATAATTATGTCTGATTTTGTGCTCCTTCATTATGCTGTCAATTGTTTTGAAACTTGGTTATTTATTAATATTCGAACCCATGCATCAATGATTATGAGCTCCGTCTGATTTTGTATCTTTTTACGAAGATAAATACAGTAATGCCCTAAGTAATCGACTCCTTAAACACAGCAGAATTATGGGTAACTTTTCAGGATTTAGACGGAAATCCTGAAAAGTTACCCATAATTCTGCTGTGTTTAAGGAGTCTATTACTTAGGGCATTACTGTATGTTAATATGGCTACCAAAATGTAGCCCAATTGTACTGCGATGGGTATTCTTAGTACCTCGGGGGCATGCAGTCTTACCTTAGTTTTACCTGGTTAGATTACACACTTCACTGTGATGGGTAATCTTAGTACCTCTGGGACAGTCCTACCTTACTTTTACCTGGTTAGATTACACACCTCACTGTTTGATTTTTCGTGCATCAGGCTAAAATATTTTGTTCATAATTCGTCCTGAATCTTGATTCTTAATATAAATGCAATTTTTCTCTCTAAATAGTTCTGTATTTTTGGATGTGCTACTGAAATATTTCAGTTTTTGTTTAATGTAACTACTGGCGATTGTGTTTGATATTTTTCTTGCGATCCATTTACAGTCGGACAGTCTGTACAACAGTGGTATGAAGCCAGTGATGTACAGTGAGAAAGACGCCAAGCAGAGGAAAGTCGGCTGGGTGCGGCGCGGTACTGATATCAAATACTACAAGAATAACCTCAAGTAAGTTCATAACATACAAAGGAATGTCGACTGGGTGCGATGCGGTACTGACATAAAATACTACAAGAAAAACTTCAAGTAAGTTTCATAAGTTTGATTTTGGGATGTTTTTTTTTAAACTTTTTTTTATTCTGTGCCTGTTTTAAAAAAAAGGGACGTATTATATAATCTGTCTGTTTGTGCGTTTGCTTTTTTAGTCGAGTTTTTCAAAAACTCGACTTATGGTTTGACGAGGGACGGTTGGCGGGCAGGCGGGCGGACCTAAAGAATGCCTTATAACTTTGACATTTGTGAACGGATTCAAAAATATTTTGTTATGTGAGTTGCTCCCAATGACTATTTACTGCCTGTAGAAAATGGGTCACGTCCGAACTTTTTGACAAGAGTTATCCATCTTTGATGACTTTTTTTATAGTTTTTCACCATTAGCGCGATAACTCACGCAAATATTAACCAATTTCAACAATATTGGGTATATGAGACTCTGGCAACAATATCTCGGACGAGTTCGAAAACCAGGTTTGTACGAAGTTTTTTCCCAGAGTTATGGGTCTTAGTTTGTCTAGTTTTAGCAATTTTATCACTGTTAGCGCGATAACTCGATGAAATATTAACAGATTTCAACAATATTTGGTATATGAGTCTCCTGCAACAATATCTCGGACGAATTAGAAAACCAGGTTTGTCCGAATTTTTTTCCCAGAGTTATGGGTCTTAGTTTGACTATTTTTATACGCCCTTTTGAAAAAAAGGCCGTATTATAGTATTGGTCTGTCCGTCCGGGCGTCCGGGCGTCCGGGCGGGCGTCCGGGCTGGCGTCCGTCCGTTAACCTGTTGTCCGGATGATAACTTTAGTTAGAGTGAACCAAAATTAGTAAAATTTGGTATGTGGGTTTATTAGCCGAAAAGTAAGTTCAAGTTCGAATTTGGGTTCCGCCCGCCAATTTTCACCGGAGTTATGCCCCTTATTTAACGTTTTTTGACTTAGAAAATCCTTGAAATTTGTTGTCCGGATGATAACTTTAGTATAGTTTATCGGAATGAATCCAAATTTGGTATATTACTTTCTCCCACCAAAACACAGGTCAAGTTCGAACTTGGGTTCTGTCCGACCATTTTTGGCAGAGTTATGCCCCTTTTTCGACTCAGAAAATTCAGTTTTTCTTATGTTTTTTGGTTTCCGGATGATGACTCGATTTTGGAATGTTTATACGCAAAACCCGTTTTTTTGTGGATTACATATATCAAAATACAGCTCAAGTCCGAATTTCGTTTTAATCCGATAATTTTTGCGAGAGTTATGGCCCTTTTTTTGACGTAATTTGACTTAGAAAATCCCTGAAATTTGTTGTCCGGATGATAACTTTAGTTAGAGTGAACCGATTTCAATCAAGTTTGGTATGTGGGTTTATTAGGAGAATAGACAGCTCAAGTTCGAATTTGGGTTCCGTCCGCCAATTTTCACTGGAGTTATGCCCCTTATTTGACGTAATTTGACTTAGAAAATCCCTGAAATTTGTTGTCCGGATGATAACTTTACTAGAGCTTATTGGATTCAATGATAATTTGGTATATTACTTTCTCCCACCAAAACACAGGTCAAGTTCAAATTTGAGTTCCGTCCGCCAATTTTTTCCAGAGTTATGCCCCTTTTTTACCAGTTTCCGCCGACCCAAGAGAGGGCGTATATTGCACGCCCAGCGTAGCTCTTGTTAGCAATGTTATCACCGTTAGTGCGATAACTCAATGAAATATTAACGGATTCAATTGATATTTGGTATATAGGTCTATTGCAATAATATACCACCGTCCAACTTTTTTTCCCAGAGTTGTGCACCTTATTGGCAGAAGTTTGGTTCGACTGCCAAAAAACTCGACAAAAGCATCTTAGATGCGTACCCCTTGTTTCATTTCCAGATGATAACTTTAGTAAGTCAGAACTGAATGGAATCAAATTATATGATATGTGGGTTTACATGTCAGGTTCGTATTTGGGTTCCGTTCGCCAATTTTCATTGGAGTTATGGCCCTTTTATTGAATTACCTCGGGCCTAGCGATACACTTGTTAATTTGTGATATTATTTTAAGTCTGGTATGCAGGATGCACATACAAAAATGTAGGCCACTCCCGTTATCAGGGCTGTAGCCCTCATGATCATTCGTCTTCTGGTTTATGAATGATTTAAATAGTGATATCATCTTCAAATGTGATGTTTTAATCAAGCCAACAGGTATATTATACCATGGTTCAGTGTTCTATTATTGCCAAGTTAAAATATATGTGGACAATCTATGTAAACTCACTAATTACAACAATCCTGAAATAAATCCACGCTCTATTAACCCTTTACCCAACAGAACGGCCCTGTGCCAATGCATTCTCTTATATATGCGAGTCGACCATAGGTCGCCTCGCATATATAAGAGAATGCATTGGCTTAACACATATCAAAAATGATAATATTGTCAAAGAATGTAGAAAAATATTATAAAAATTGTTAAAAAATGTAAGAAAAAAAAATAAAAGTGTTAAAGAATGTAAGAAAAAATGGTAAAAAGTGTTAAATTTTTTTTTTTAGGCCAATGCATTCTCTTATATATGCGAGGCGACCTATGGTCGACTCGCATATATAAGAGAATGCATTGGCACAGGGCATAACTGTAACCATCACAATGTGGTCAATGAACCGGTTCCAATGATATCCATATTGTATGGTGTTATTGAGACAGACCGAAGATATTTTAGGCTGTTGAAGCTTTATTTGGGCGTTTTTGGCCGCTTTGTTGGGTAAAGGGTTAATTTATTATAATCACACACCCTCTGCATTCACACAATTAGCTTCAGTACAAATCGTGATATGGTTACACAAACATTTCCAAGTGAGAGCTTTCCGATGAATGGCAACAAGCCATATTTCTGACTAAATCCTGAAAAGTTAACCATAATTAAGTTTGTCGGGCAATAACAGAAGTCGACACTTCTTAAAATGCGATGAATCACCAACGTCACTTCAAGCCGATCATGTGCACGCACTCGCGGCTTGGTGTCCACTTCACAAAAAGTGATGAATCACCTACGACCTGTCATTTCAAGCCGATCATGTGCTCGCTCTCGCTGCGTGGTGTCCACTCCATAAATAGCGATGAACCACCTATGTCACTTTAAGCCGTTCATGTGAATGTGCTCGATGTGTGTTGTTATTGGGAGACTGTGTTGGATTTTGAACAATGTGTTACTTATAATTGTTTTGGTAGTTTTGAAAAGTTGTTCAAATTATTAATGTTCTATTAAAATGTTCAGGTATATGTGTGGTGTTTTATTTTTAGAAATGACTTTGCAGATGCATTGGGATCATTGGTTTTGACCGGCACAGTAATTAAACAAAGTTTGTGTGTTTGTTTAATTACTCTGCTGTCCATATCCAATGACCCTAATTAATCTGCAAGTCTTTCTTTTTAAATGAATAATTATCATAGCCAGTATTAGCTTACTTTGGGCATGTCGACATTAGCAATGTAAATGATTACGCAATCATGAAATATGGAATCGTTATCCTGTTGTTTGAATAATTTACAGATATGAGACCGCCAAAGGGAGCATAAAGCCGTTCTACTCGATGACGTGGTCTACTGACTTCAAACATACAGATGACACAGTTTATTTTGCACATTGTTATCCCTACACATACACAGATCTACAGGTAATTTACCCATGATGCCTTACGTTATCTTAAAGATGTTATCAAGATTAGACAATACATTGTGTACTTCGCTTTGAGCTCCAATTTATAAAATAACACGTTTAGACTGAGATTTAGCACCTGAAATTTGTTTTTGGATCAGATAAAGACATTTTTACCAATTTATTTTATATAGATAATATAGCAGGACACTGAAAATTTCCTAAAACAGCACTTCAGCCGAACACTTTGAGCCTTTTATCCAGTAGTAGAGAATCTGTGTTTATTTGCTTTATTAAGCTTAACATTCCGAAGTATTTTTTTATTTATATTTTCTCCATGGGTATTAATGTGATCACTATATATGATGACAGCTGATAAGTTGATGTTGTCAACGTATACAAATTGTCAATATAGCTCTCACAAAAAGATTTTTTTTGGCAATAAATTATATTGTATGAATTGCTTTCTAATTCTGCATTTCCAGGATTACCTGCTGGAGCTGTCAAATGATCCAATCAAATCACAGATATGCAAACAGCGAGTGCTATGTCGAACCATTGCCGGCAACCTAGTCTTCGTTCTCACCGTTACCTCACCTTCCAAAAACCCAGATGATATTAAAGTATGTATAATTATACCCCCAAAATATGGGGGGTATATACTGGATTACATGCATCCATCTGTCCGTCCATCAGTCCATGCGTGCATCCGCTCATATATCTCAACCATGGGTTATCGGATCTCGATTAAATTTGGTATTCAGGTTTGGCTTTCAAAATGCTGGATGATTTCCCTCCATCGTTCGTTGTCAGGTAATTTGTTCTTTCTTCGCATTTGTTTTTCACAATTTGGTTTCCTACCTGCCCATATTTCAATTTTCACCATGATGGTATCCCAGCACCTGTGGTGCAAACTCTTGTTTATTACAAGAACCCTGATGATATTTATTTAAGTTAAATTTATTACAAAAATCCAAATGATAGTAACTGTGTTTGTCATTTACTATACATCTCTGTTAATTAGCATCAACTTTTTTAGCTGAGGAAGGCAAAATAGAAATTCTTGTCAGCCATTTATGATGCAGGGCAAATTTTAGAAGCAGTCAATTTTTTGTGAAAAATTTAATCACATTGCTGTCTACCATGCATTGTCGCAAACAGAACAAATGGATTGTTGAATTCAGCTGGTAACTATAAGGACAAAATACAAAAAATTACGAAAATCAATACTTAACAATTCCAATTGTTAACTCATGTTTATATATATAGAGCATACCACTATGCATAGGCTTTCTAGTCGAGGTAATTTTTGCATTATTTTATTCTTGGTAAATTCCTGCTAATTAACATCAATATAAATCATATTCTGCTAAACTGACATGTTTACATTCTCAGCATTAAAACTGACATGTTTACATTCTCAGCATCAGGAACCTTTTGTCATCATGTCACTGATGTCAGATGTTTACCCAGTAGTCAAGCCTTGAAATAGTGTGTCAGTCATTTGCAGAATGAGGTCCCCAGAGGGTGAATTTAGTGATGCTAGCCCACTGTGGGACACTCTGTGAACCTCATTCTGCTTAGGCATCAACGACAAGGGAGACCTAGGATCAGATTGAAGTTTCCCAGTTGAAGTTGATGTTCACCCATTAGTCACTGAGATTAATATACATTGTATCTTATTCAAATTAGGGGATATAGAAACTTCCCAGAAGGGAAAAAGTAACTAAAACTAATGTTAATTTGAGACTATTGATACTTCCCAGAAGGTGAGGCCTATGCAGAATGAGGTCTCCAGAGGGTGAAATCGATGATGCTAGCCTGCTGTGTGGGGTAGCGTCACTTATTCACGATCTGGGGACCTCATTCTGCAAATGACAAAACACACTATTTCATGGCTTGCCAGTAGTGATTTTATATGATAAACTTGCAGATTCTGCTTATAAGTGACAATCTTTTCATATTCTTAGCATAAAAAAGCATGTGTGATCACGTCACGAGTCCATCCTGGCGAGAGCAATGCTAGCTGGATGATGAAAGGCTTCCTCGATTACCTCACAGGAGATTCTGCAGATGCCAAGGTAAAATTAACATCAGAATGTGAAACCTCCCTTTCTCCCCTCGCCTAAACTTCATGAGCTCGCACAGTGGAAGGATTCCTCGATTACCTGATGCCAAGGTAAAAATAACATTAGAATGTGGACCCCCCCTTCCTCCCCTCTTCCACTTCATGAAACTCCCTTCATCCCCTCTCCTAAACTTCAAGAGCTCGCACAATGGAAGGATTCCATGATTATTTTACAGAAGATTCAGCTGATGCCTAGGTGAAAATAACATCAGAATATGAACCCACCCGTCCTACCATCACCCACTTCATGAACCATCCTGTCCTCCCCTCACCCACTTAATGAACACTCCCATCCTCCCCTCACCCACTTATGAACCCTCCCGTCCTACCCTCACCCACTTTATGAACCCTCCCCGTCCTCCCCTCACCCACTTTATGAACCCTCCTGTCCTCCCCTCACCCACTTATGAACCCTCCTGTCCTCCCCTCACCCACTTTATGAACCCTCCTGTCCTCCCCTCACCCACTTTATGAACCCTCCTGTCCTCCCCTCACCCACTTATGAACCCTCCCGTCCTAACCTCACCCACAGTGGAGGGCTTCCTCAATTACCTTACAGGAGATACATGAATTGTCATATGACAGAATATAGGTATTTGCCCAGTGTTGAAATGGTTATTCGACTAATCAACATTGACTCGATTATTGAGCAAGTCAATGCTGAAATCCGCATGCCGATTAGTCGAAACAAACCCCCAACTTGGCCTACCGATCGCCATAAACAACATATAGGTGCTAAGATCACTTCAAAAGACGAACTGAACAACCTTCAATAAAACAGTACCATTATTATTCAGAGATCGAGTAATATTACTCCATGCAGCGACCATTTGATGATGCTGATATGCCACCGTGTGTTACCTTAGGTTTAAGACTAGCAGATTGAGAGCCCAGCTGATCATGCAGTGACCTAGTTTATATCAAAAGGTGCTGACAACTCTGTGCTGGTGATCTGCTGCTTTAGCTGGCATGTTGTATATTTAATTTGCTGATCACTGCTGACTGCTCAGTGCTGTGATTGCCTTACAATATACCACAGTAATCAAACTAACGATCGTGCATCCACCCGGAACATTTTTTTCAAACAAACTTCTAGCACTGGTCACTGGTTCAGCAGTTCCAGATTTTGTTTGACGTTACATATTTTGGAAATCCCGTTTTCTTAAAAACATGCTTTGATGTTTACCTTCTCTACTCGCACAGATTAAATGCATTCATCGAGCCTATTATTTTTAATTTTGACAAATACGATTAAGTTGGCATTAACAACATTTTGTGAAGTAAAGCAGCCAGAAACTTACGAATAACAGTTTTCAAAATATCGTTTGCAAAGAGGTTCCGTTGTCAATCATGTCCTCGGGAGACAGGGTTTGACTAATCGACTTTTAGTCAATTTCTCTTGTCTAATAGTTGACTTCTTAAAACCCCTAATCGTACAACACTATTTGCCAACTCAGTCTCAATGTCACCAATTTTGACTTCTAAAATCTCCCTTTAAATCAATCTTCACATGGAACAAAATCTGTCCAAATCCAATCATCAGGAACTAAGGCTGCCCCATGACATAATGTGAAAATTAAGAAAATGTTTTAGTGTGGGTACCTAGCCTTGAAATAGTGTGCCTGTCATTTGCAGAATGAGGTTCCCAGAGGGTGAATTTAGTGATGCTACCCCGCATAACGGGCTAGCATCACCAAATTCACCCTCTGGGAACCTCATTCTGCTGAGGTGTAAGCAGAATGAGGTCCCCAGAGGGTGAATTTGGTGATGCTAGCCCGGTATGCGGGGTAGCATCACTAAATTCACCCTCTGGGGACCTCATTCTGCAAATGACAGGCACACTATTTCAAGGATTGGTGGGTACCTACTGCTTCCAGCAATTAATTCCATTTGATCTAATTCCTCAACTTCCTTTTTACAACTTACAGCTACTCAGGGATATCTTCATTTTTAAAATTGTGCCGATGTTGAATCCAGATGGGGTAATCGTGGGTAACTACAGGTGTTCACTGGCTGGGCGGGACCTGAACAGAAACTACAAGACGATACTGAAGGATGCGTATCCGTCAGTGTGGCATACTAAAAACATGATCAGGAGGTATGTATGAGTGGATTCCCATATTAACCCTTTACCCAACAGAAGGGCCCTGTGCCAATGCATTCTCTTATATATGCGAGTCGACCATAGGTCGCCTCGCATATATAAGAGAATGCATTGGCTTAACACATTAAAAATTATAAAATTGTTAAAGAATGTAAGAAAAAATGGTAAAAAGTGTTAAATTTTTTTTTTTTTTAGGCCAATGCATTCTCTTATATATGCGAGGCGACCTATGGTCGACTCGCATATATAGGAGAATACATTGGCACAGGGCATAACTGTAACTATCACAATGTGGTCAAGGAGCCGGTTCCAATGATATCCATATTTGTATGGTTCTATTGAGAGAGACCGAAGATATTTTAGGCTGTTGAAGCTGTATTTGGCCGGTTTTGTCCGTTTTGTTGGGTAAAGGGTTAATGGTGTTTATTTATTTGATATATGGTACTAGTAAAGCATTTTACATGTATATAGTCAAAAATGTTTCCTTTAGAGTTGAATTGTCACCTTCTGTAATCATTCTTCAATCAACATTTTGAGTTAATTTATTTAGTCTGTTTTTAAAAAACGGGACGTATTATATTATCGGTCCATCAAACTGTTTGGGCAACCGTCTGTCCATTCGACTGTTGGCTGAAATGAAATTTGTGAGTTTACTGGCCCAAAATAATGGGCAAGTTCGAATTTGGGTGCCGCATGCCAATTTTCACCTCAGTTATGGCCTTTTGTTGGCATTACCGCAGACTTATTTTGCTATGCCCTAGCAATGCTCTTATTTTGTTATCACATAGCCATTGCAATTCACAACTCACATGAATTATATTCCTAATTTTCATGGCAAAATATTCAATGAAGTAGGGCACTGCGAACCTTAAATTTTGGGTCGAACCGAAATTTGAAACCGAATCTTCATCTCGGTTTCGAATCGAATCGAATCTCGAACCCAAACACCAACCGTGTGTTCTCACAGACTCATTATAGAGTGGACAATCAGAACAGTTAGTGGACATTATTATAGTAAAATCAACAGTTATTTAACTTATTTAAGTACATTGTATTGCCCGTCCACACTATAAGATAATTTCATAATAAAGGATTATTTTATATTGGAGATAGAGATGTTTATTCGTCCGCGACTTTGGTTTCAAATCTACGCATTTTGTGTTCTGATCTTTTCTGATGTTGCAAGTGACTTACCGGTACGATTTTTTATCGGAAAAGTAATAAACGTAGGGTCCCAAATAAACAATGTGCAGGGGGAATTTTCTCTTGTAAATAAATGATGTACCCGTACGGCATATTATTATTGTAATGACGACACTCAGTAAATATTAAGAGACAGCTAAATTGTTGCAAGACATCGAAGCACTCGACTGTCAATCTATAACTCTGCGACAACACACAACAAAGATCAAAGCGTGCAGACGTCGTGCTTTAGCAATTTAAGTGTCACACAGTCAAATAAAGAGAAAGCACATCGGGTAACATAATCATGTCAATCATTTGTGCTGATAAACAATGACCACACCTCTCCTCACTGTGATTGGTTGAATCCAATTGTAGACACAGAAGTGGTGCCCGGAAATACCTATTTCAGCAAGTTTATGGAATTCAACAAAGCTTGTTCGTCCTGTATTTATGTAGTCATCAATAATTATAACTTATTGTCTCGTTATTTAGGTATAATTATGTCTATTAGTAAAACTATAAATAATGGGGAATAAAACAAACTTTGACGACAAACTGAGATAGAACATCAGAAATGTTATAGTGTTACTAATTAATTATCCCGAATTTGACATGTCCGACCAGACCGTTTAGCGGGAACGGAATAAAGTGATTATGCCAAAATACCTCTTCAACGAAATATCACACAGTGACTCCGCCCAAGAATGATCAAATTAATTATGTCCAATGTAAACAATGTAAACATAAAATCATAGTATATCACACAGTTGTGTGTAAACCAATTAATATACTGTATATAATCAATACGCAAAACTTGCCCATTTTGTGGGACTAACGAAATGCATGACGAAAAGGTTTGATATAAACGAATCCCGTCTAAGGTTTCAAACCGGACCGAATCATCACGGCTGTTTCGAATCGAACAAAACCTCGAACGGTTCGCAGGGGACTACAATGAAGTTCCTGGATTCAGATTTAAATTATATTCTGTTTATTTCTATAACAAATTCTTAGATTTGTGCCATAGTTATCATAAATATTTATATGACAGGTTGAATCAGGAATGAGAGATAGTTATTTATCATAAATATTTATATGACAGGTTGAATCAGGAATGAGATGTAGTTATTAGTCCTTAATATTTATACGACAGGTTGAATCAGGAATGAGAGGTAGTTATTAATCATAAATATTTATACGACAGGTTGAATCAGGAATGAGAGGTAGTTATTAATCATAAATATTTATATGACAGGTTGAATCAGGAGAGAGAGAGATAGTTATTAATCATAAATATTTATACGACAGGTTGATTCAGGAATGAGAGATAGTTATTAATCATAAATATTTATACGACAGGTTGAATCAGGAGAGAGAGATAGTTATTAATCATAAATATTTATATGACAGGTTTAATCAGGAATGAGAGGTGGTTATTAATCATTAATATTTATATGACAGGTTGAATCAGGAGAGAGAGATAGTAGCATATTGCGACCTACATGGTCACAGTCGCAAACAAAATGTCTTCATATATGGATGTGAGAACAGACACAATCCGAGTCGGAGGCTCCGAGAAAGAATATTTCCCATGATGCTTTCCCGGAACGCTGCTGACAAGGTATGTTGAGTTTAGTCTGGTGGCATATTAAACGCTGCAGACAAGGAATGTTGAACTTTTTGAACTGTACCAATTAATAGTTTTTCATCAGTGAGCAGGCCTCTAGCATAATGATTTTACGCCAGCAACATGTACTCACCTGGGCAACATGTACTCACCTGGGCAACATGTACTCACCTGGGCAACATGTACTCACCTGGGCAACAGGTACTCACCTGGGCAACATGTACTCACCTGGGCAACTGACCAATCAGTTGGATTTACCTGTTAGGAAGCTGAATGAATGTATTAGATTTATCTTCTCCTATTAACCCTTTACCCAACAAACCGGCCAAAACCGGCCAAATAAAGCTTCAACAGCCTAAAATATCTTCGGTCTGTCTCAATAGAACCATACAAATATGGATATCATTGGAACCGGCTCCTTGACCACATTGTGATAGTTACAGTTATGCCCTGTGCCAATGCATTCTCTTATATATGCGAGTCGACCATAGGTCGCCTCGCATATATACCGCTATACTTAAAGTAATTGACCACCAATAACGTGGTGTCACCCCGTTAATATGGCGGTACTATACCGCGGTATCCTCCAATACCGCGGTACTGATACCGCTTGTTAACGCGAACAAGTATGTGTGAGTAAATACCTCCCCTCAAAGAGTTCCATGAAAATCACCGCGGTATTCAACAAAATTAATGCGGTGCCCGCTAAAAGACCGCGGAATCATTATCGCCCAATACCGTAACTCCACCGCCATGACCGTCTCGATACCGCTACCGTTTATTACTGGTATCACCGCGGTCATGACCGGGGTATCACCCAGTTTTTCTGGTCAATTACTTTGAGAATAGCGGTAAGAGAATGCATTGGCCTAAAAAAAATCTTTTTTTAACACTTTAACTTTAACTTTAACAATTTTACAATTTGTAATGTGTTAAGGGAATGCATTCTCTTATATATGCGAGGCGACCTATGGTGAGTATGGTCGACTCGCATATATAAGAGAATGCATTGGCACAGGGCCGTTCTGTTGGGTAAAGGGTTAATACAGATGTCCAGGGGGCATACAGGGCTTTGTGCCCTCAGCCAAGTGGGGCAACAGGGTCTGGTACTCTTGTTGTTCATCATCTGGCCACTTGTGAATCAAGAACTATGATCAGATGTTAGATATAGAGGATCTCCAATGAGTTATGTTGGGATATAAGATTTTATGAAACTCGTTTGATAAATTTGATTCACAATGAGTCATAGACGAGTTGTGAATCAAATTTATCAAACGAGTTTCATAAAATCTTATATCCCAACATAATGAGTTGAAGATCTTGTATATCACATGAAAAAAAAACTAAAGCTTTATGCCTATTTAACAACATCAGCTCTGTAGAGAACACGCAAACTGTATACAAGTATTGTGTTGGCTCAGAAGGTTCACCACTTTACGTCAGTACTGCGCAAAGAAATATAGTCCCTTTTAGTTTCGTCTTTATTTGATGTCTATTTGTCAATAATATAATTTTAATAAAAACAAATAATCAGTTTTCAATAGTAATTCACAGTTTCTCATTATAATGTAACGCGCGCAGGTATACAATGAAAGTGATTACCACTTGGACTATTAGCTATTAGCCACTAGTGACAGATAAGAAAATATGTAATGGATTTTTCAATGATATTATTAGGGGTTTCATGTGATATAGTTAAATTTACAAATTTGTTCATTGTTCTCCCCACCCTTTCTTGCTTCGAGCGTCCATTCGGATGACATCAACCCAGGTTCCTCCTGTCAATGTCAGTTATTATATGATCATAAACTTTCTTCTAAAAGTCCCATACTAAATGATGGGCAAAAGAAGTTGATAAATCACGATATCTACCTGGTTGTTCTATAAATAGGCAACATGGGTTAATAACAAGATCATGCGACGTTATTTTTGAATGTTCAATTAACTACAAGTGATTTGCGGATGTTCATGACAATGTAGTGATGTTTGGTAATACATGTATTGTTTATTAAATTTTGACTTGTTGAAAAACGTTGTTGTGCATTTTATGGATTTATATATATGGGTCAGTAAGGTAGTTCAGGCCTAATGGGCTTGATAACATTGGTGGATCATATAATAAAACACTTATTGCATGGTTTCGAGGTTGACATGAGGATTTATCAACCTGAGGAAGTTAATTTTCACCGAGGCCGCAACCATGCAATAAATAGATAGAACCGCATTAGTGTCTGGATTTTGACGAAATTATCGCACGAGATTTGTTGGCGGAGCGATACCTCGAGTGCGGGATGTAGTCCCGCACGAGAGGTATCGCGTTCCGCCAACAAATCGAGTGTGATAATTCGTCAAAATCCAGACACTCATGCGGTTCTATTTTTATTACATATCTCCGTATCATAGTAAGTTGACTCACAATCGTACATCTCCGGTACAGAAAATGTGAATTTTAATTGAGTTTTAACGGCATTTTAGGGTTAACGCAACAGTCAGACAGGGAGCCTGTCTATCCACGAGTGACCTTGACCCATCTTGACCCATCATGACCCGCGTAAAGGTGTTAATTGGGTTTTCCCAGATTTTCCAAAAAATATAACCCAATCAGCGCGCTGCGATTTCGGCAAGTGGGTTGAAAAATTAAAAATAGTAACGACGAGAACCAGTCTAACAACACTGAATGAAATAGTTCCGTCGACAGATTGCACTAGTGCGATTCTGAGAATTATCACACGCCTGGAAACTCTTGCGATCATGCGAATTACGTTGATAGATATGCAATAAATGTATAATATCGATGTGAGACTGTTAATTTAAGGCCTGATCTACTACCACATTTCATTGTCCGCCGACCCAACGGGTTCGGAGGACTATTATAATCAGCCTGTGCGTGCGTCCGTGTGTGCGTGCGTGCGTCCAAGGTTTCCGGATGATAACTTTAGTTAGAGTGAACCAAATTAAATTAAATTTGGTATGTGGGTTTACTAGCAGAAAAGACAGGTCAAGTTCGAATTCTGGTTCCGTCCGCCAATTTTCACCAGAGTTATGCCCCTTTTTCGACTTAGAATTTTACCGTCTGTTAACATTTTTGGTTTCCGACCGATAACTCTAGTTTGGATTATTTGATATGAACCAAAGTTGGTATGTGTATTTCCCAGCTAAAGATACAGGCCAAGTTCGAATATGAGTTCCGTCCAATTATTTTTACATGAGTTACGGCCCTTTTTCGACTGAGAATTTGACCGTCTGTTAACATTTTTGGTTTCCGACCGATAACTCCAGTTTGGATTATTTGATCTGAACCAAAGTTGGTATGTGTCTTTCTCCCAGCAAAAACACAGGTCAAGTTCGAATTCGGGTTCCGCCCGCCAATTTTCACCAGAGTTATGTCCCTTTTTGACTTAGAATTTTTGCCAATTTGAGGTTTCCTGATGATCACTTTAGTAAATGTGTACTGAATGAAATTAAATTTGGTATGTAGGTTTACTAGCACTAAAGACAGGTTTTTATGCGCAAACAACGGTCGTATCAAGCCAACGCTTAGAGGCGGACATGAGGTCTACCATCCTTTTATTATTTAAAAAAGTTACATTTGTGAAAAATAATGACCTGATTTCTTTCAGTTTATATACGAAGGATGCAAGTTTAAAATGCAGAAAAGCAAAGAAGGGACAGGACGGATCGTTATGTGGAATATTGGTGTCATGAATAGCTTTACAATGGAGGTAAGTAAATTATTAATCACATAATAGGTTTGGCATGATGAAAACCTTTGTTTTTACTACAATAGAGAGGTTTAGATTTTTCCACATACAGTAATGCTCTAATTAATCGACTCCTTAACCCCAGCAGAATTATGGGCAACAAGCCATATTTCCGACTAAATCCTGAAAAATTACCCATAATTCTGCTGTGGTTAAGTGGTCACTTACTTTGAGCATTACTGTAGCACTTCAGATTTAATTTTCGAGTCACCGATTATTTTTTATAGTGCCTTGATATACGGTTTTAATAAGAATTTATGTCTCAAAATATGATTAAAAAACTATAATTTATCACCATTTGGAATGTCTGTGTCTCAGATGGTGCCCATAGAGTAATAGAAAATAGCTGAAATCATAAAATAATTTCCCCTGTTATGGCTCCCAGAATGCAACAGAATTCAAACAAAAGTTTAATTTAAATGAAAATAATCAACTTTGTGCAGAAACTTAAGCACATAACAGATGTTCATATCTCAACAAAAACAACATGTTCACAATTTATTACATCAAATAAGATGAAAATAGAATGTTTTGGAGCTTCCTCTTTCAAATGGTATATAATATGGCATATATTTTATATAATGTGATCTGGGGGTTCGAAAATTAAGTGGGGGTTTCAAGCATTGACAGACTATAATATTGTATATAAATCGCAGGAAGGTATCCAACTATAATCTGTTGATAACAATCACCCAAGCCTGAGTTTAGTGTGCCTGTCATTTGCAGAATGAGGTCCCCAGAGGGTGAATTTAGTGATGCTATCCCACACCAAATTCACCTCTGGGGACCTCATTCTGCATGGCCTCATCTGCTATGGGAGACATAGACTCAGATGATGAATATTGTGATGTACACCCATTGTGGACCACGATTATGCAACGTGTCACCTGTCAATTTGGGGATATAGAGAAACAATTCTAAAAAAGAAATAGAATCTATGTGAAGAAGTTTCTATAGAAATTTGATAATAAAGAAACTATCCAGAGAAGATGAGGCCTAAGCAGAATGAAATCCCCAGAGGGTGAATTTAGTGATGCTAGCCCGCTATGAGGGATAGCGTCACTAAATTCACCCTCTGGGGACCTCATTCTACAAATGACAGGCACACTAAACTTCAGACTTGCAACCACCTCTATTACATTATGAGCATTTTATATGGAATTCATTTGCATATAATACAGCCTATACTCTGTTGCTTAAATATTTTCATATTTTGTTTACTGAGGAAATCTGTGAAATATGTTGCATGGGTCTCATCTGAAAAAAGAATATAGAGAGTATTTGATTCTTCGAGACTGGTTTCTCGATTTCGGGCGATGTTTTGTGGTTCTAACAGGCTACTATTATTCTGATTTTAGAATTGGATTACCACATTCCATACTTAACCCTTTGAACCCTGACGTCCTGAACGTTAAATGGTCTACACTCGAGGCGCCTGACATTATATAGTGTTTCCGACGGCATAACTCGTATTGCTCTTAACTGGGATGTATATACATGTATACAAGCAATCTACTATGCTAACTGAACTAGTGTTTGGTGAAATATGTCAAGGTATTTCAACGAGATAGTCTATTCCACATTCAATATGCATGTAGATATTGCGGCTCCCTTTGGTCGCGCTATATATTTTATAAAAAAATTCTTATCCTTTCTCTACGATAAAAGGCGTTTCTCAAAATGCACCTCGGTGCATGCGCGAAGAAACACCCCCCCCCCTGTCACCAAGTTGTCTGCTAAAATCAGAGGTATGAACATACGTATGACTCATTCGTGCAAAGTGGAAGCATTATTTTAATTAATTTGTGCTTTGATCGCGAAATTTCTAATGAAATACTTCCCATTTTCTGACAATGAAATTTTTTTTTTTCTCTCAAAATAGGCATCTGCACATGCGCGAAGAAACAGACCCTATGTCATCAGTTTATCTGACATGGGTAAACAGGTCCAACTCTAGTTGATATGTGTGTTTATTGTGCTGAAATTTCGTGTCAAATATTGTATGATTACCGGACCGGTATTCCAGTCTCCCGGGATATAGGAATATAAGGATCGGACCGGTATTCCGGTCTCTCGCGTTCAAAGGGTTAATACTCATTGACGAGCAAATCCCGTAGGACATGTTCAGATAAGTTCAACAATTGATTGGTCATTTGTTGAACTTATTCTCTGAACATTTCCCTCCAATATATAAGAATCCTTGTACAATTTTATTATTTGTCCACTTTTATTATTTGTCGTCTGCTAATTTTTGCTGAAACAACCCTCCAGATTGATAATAGATACTTCCAATATATACTTTTATAACTGAGTGGGAGAATCCATTTAGAAAAGAAAGGGTCAAAAAGTTGATTTTATGAGACTTGGTCATTGATTTTGGAGGTTGTCTGTTGCCGCTTGTATGCTTAATTCTATGGCACTTTTTAGCTCAACTTACTTTTGTAAGTTTGAGCTATTGCCATGGCTTGGCGTCCGTCGTCCGTGTGTGCGTGTGTCCATCAACAATTTCCTTTGGCGCGGGCTACAGGTCGTACCTTTGGTCTGATCTTTATGAAATTTTGCATGAATGTTGACATTGACATGTAGATGGGAACGAGTCATTTTGGGGTCATTCGGCCAAAAAACATGGCCGCTGGTGGCCATCTTGGATTTCAAAATTCAATCCATTGGCGTGGGCTACAGGTCGTGCTGTTCGTTTGATCATCATGAAATTTGTCATGGATGTTAATATTGACATGTAGATGGGAACGAGTCATTTTGGGGTCGTTCGGCCAAAAAACATGGCCGCTGGCAGCCATCTTGGATTTTACTCTTTGCATGACTAAATCCTTTGGCGCAGGCTACAGGTCGTAGTTTTGATCAGAACTTCATGAAATTTGTCATGGATGTTAACAATGACATGTAGATGGGAACGAGTGATTTTGGGGTTGTTCGGCCAAAAAACATGGCCGCCAGCAGCCATCATGGATTTTACTCTTTGCATGACTAAATCCTTTGGCGCGGGCTACAGGTCGTACCTATTGTCTGATCTTTATGAATTTTGTCATGAATGTTGACATTGACATGTAGATGGGAACGAGTCATTTTGGGGTCATTCGGCCAAACAATTCAATCCATTGGCGCGGGCTACAGGTCGTGCTGTTCTTCTGATCATCATGAAATTTGTCATGGATGTTAATATTGACATGTAGATGGGAACGAGTGATTTTGGGGTCGTTCAGCCAAAAAACATGGCCGCCAGCAGCCATCTTGGATTTTACTCTTTGCATGACTAAATTCTTTGGCGCGGTCTACAGGTTGTAGCTTTGGTCAGAACTTCATGAAATTTGTCATGGATGTTAACAATGACATGTAGATGGGAACGAGTGATTTTGGGGTCGTTCGGCCAAAAAACATGGCCGCCAGCAGCCATCTTGGATTTTACTCTTTCAATGACTAAATCCTTTGGTGCAGGTTACAGGTCGTACCTTTGGTGTGACCTTTATGAAATTTGTCATGAATATTGATATTGACATGTATATGGGAACGAGTCATTTTGGGGTCATACGGCCAAAAAACATGGCCGCTGGCAGCCATCTTGGATTTTAAAATTCAATCCATTGGCACGGGCTACAGGTTGTACTGTTTGTCTGATCATCATGATATTTATCATGGATGTTAATATTAACATGTAGATGGGAACGAGTCATTTTGGGGTCGTTTGGCTAAAAAACATGTCCGCCAGCAGCCATATTGGATTTTACTCTTTGCATGAATAAATCCTTTGGTGCAGGCTACAGCTTTGGTCGGAACTTCAAGAAATTTGTCATGTATGTTAACAATGACATGTAGATGGGAAACGAGTCATTTTGGGGTCGTTCAGCCGAAAAACATGGCCGCCAGCAGCCATCTTGGATTTTACTCTTTGCATGACTAAATCCATTGGCACAGGCTACAGGCCATACCTTTGATCAGATCATTATGAGATTTGTAAAGGCTGTAGATGGGAACAAGTCATTTTGGGGTAATTCGGAAAAAAAACATGGCTGCCGGTGGCCATTTTAGAATTTACTCTTTGCATCAATAAATCATTTGTCACACCATAATCACCACATCCCTGATCCGATCATTATGAAACCTGTTATGAATGTTGATATTGACATGAACATCTAGTCTTACTTGGACATTTCAATTAGCACTTTTCCTATTCCTCCATTTACTGTCGACCATTAAATTATTCCCCTACCTAAGTTGAGCTACAGTGTCATTGACACTTTCATTTCAATTTCAGGCGACTTTCTGTGGTTCAAACATGGGTAGGAAGAAAGGCTACCATTATTCGGTCGCTGACTTCGAGGCTATGGGTTACCATTTCTGTGACACTCTGCTTGATTACTGTGATCCAGATAACACAAAGGTAAAACAAACTAGTCCTCATCTGTATAATTCTGTTTATATTCTCATAATGTAAAGGTAAAATAAAGTAATTCTCCTCTGTGGTATTATATTAATACCAAATTCTAATCTTGCTTGCATTCCATTTTCTCATATAATAAGGCAGAATAAATAAAAATACTGTGTTCTTAGGCACCTTCCTCATTACCCAGGGAGATCCTTATAAAAATATTTAGCTGCAAATTTATCAAAAATTTCAAAACTCAACCAATATTCCATGATTAGTAATTAAGATATGTTTCTGTTGAACTGTTAATGGGTAAATGAGTTGGAGGATAGATTGTTTGGAAATTTGGGGGATTTTATTCCATAAAATTATCCAAGAATTCTTGGAAAAAATACAAATAAAAAGTCTCCCTCTTCCAGTTTTCTCTATATAATTGCCTAAGAACAAAAGTATTTATTTTTAACACTTCCATGACTGGAGCTTCATGAAATTTTTTTGAAAACCATTCGCCAATGCATTCTCTTATATATGCGAGTCTCCCATAGGAAGCCTCACATAAAAGAATACATTGCCTAATAATATTTACCTTGACCTTGTTAACCCTTTACCCAACAGAAGGGCCCTGTGCCAATGCATTCTCTTATATATGCGAGTCGACCATAGGTCGCCTCGCATATATAAGAGAATGCATTGGCTTAACACATTAAAAATTATAAATTTTTTAGGCCAATGCATTCTCTTATATATGCGAGGCGACCTATAAGAGAATGCATTGGCACAGGGCTAACTGTAACTATCACAATGTGGTCAAGGAGCCGGTTCCTATGATATCCATATTTGTATGGTTCTATTGAGACAGACCGAAGATATTTTAGGCTGTTGAAGCTTTATTTGGCCGGTTTTGGCCATTTTGTTGGGTAAAGGGTTAATGCCCTTGCTAGTTCATTCTCTTATATATGCGATGCTCCCTATGAGAGACTCGCATATATAAGAGAAAACACTGGCACTTGATATTTAGTACTGCTCCAGTGCAGCTCCCGTTATGAAAGGGTTAAGGGCTTGACTCAGCTCTGTTTTAGTACCAGATGATTAATCTCATTTTTGCTGGAAATATCCTATCTTCGTTAGTGTTTAACCCGCAGGGAACCTCACTCAGATGGAAGAATGCACTATGGAGTGTCGTCTGCTCCAGTCTATGTGGGGCTCTCTATGGGTTTAACTTTGTTTATTTTTCATTAGGCCACAGTAATTTTATTGGATGGTTTACGAACAAACATCAGGGAAGAAATCTTTTGATTGGCGAATATTCCACTGGTGAATGCAAATTTCATATATTCACTTAAAATCATTTTTGCAGATAAAAATAAATAAAATGCACACTTAAGTATCTCAATTATTCTCATTTTCCCATGCTATTATGACTAATAGTACGGTTTTGTGAGAAGTCTCACACAAACTAAACACATTGACATGACAGAGTATTAAATGAAAATCTTATTTTCCTGTGGATTCGGCAGTTGCTTTGCTCATAATTCCTAATAGATCGTACTATTTTTCTTTCAGTTTTAATTTGTTTTTTTTTTGCATTTTCAGTAAAAAAAGTTTTTGGTGCATTCGTAAAGCAACTAATTAAATTGGTGTCGCCTTATCTGCTTCTTTGTTTAAATGCGTTACATTTGTATGTTGATAAATAAAGTTCATCAGAAGAAATGACTCCTTACATCCTTAAAAGTTTTTACTACTATTAACCTTGTCATATGCTTTGTATAATAATTGTCTTCATTGAAAGTCATTTGTGTCACGTAACTTTCAACTTAAAATTGATCAGCTGATGATCGAGTTGAAGGTAAGTTGATGTCAGTATTCGATGTAAACAAACGACACCTGAGCACAGACGTGCATGCGCTGATTATGTATTGTTTTATTGCTAAAGTTCATATTCGCTGCACATTTATAATAATATGGGGATATACTTCAGTAAATATGAACTGATTTGAAAGATAGCCATATGGGCCAGGGGAGCTGTGAGGGCTGCACCCCCCCCCCCCCCTCCTCCCCAAATGTTTTGAAAGATACAAAATTTGGGTAAATTGGAGAGATATTCTTTCATTTTCGGGAAACTAAATGATATTTCAGGATTTCAGGAGGAAATATTGGCAAATTACAGTATTTTTCATATTTCTTCCTGAATTATACATGTTAATTGGAATCAATTTTGTTAGATTTATATATATATATATATACAATGTATATTCTATAAAAACTGCATGTGTTACAACCATGAGTATATCATGTAAAATATTCAGGCAAAAAGTCTCAGCCCCCCCCCCCCCCCCCCATAAAAACGTGAGGAAAGAACAGCGAGAGCACTTATTAGCCCTCGCAATTCAGAAGACGGGTGTAATTGCGCCCATAATATAATTGTATGTTGGGTTAATATAAT